>OX596268.1:4963224-5043605 GCA_951394255.1 Polyploca ridens
ACGCAAGCGCAACATTACTTGATTTAATTTTGAACGATTTGATGCAAAATTTACTCGACATCATATTTATTTTATTTGAACACATTAAAGTTTTTATTGATTCAATTAATTGATTTGCATTCAAAGTTAAATGTTAATTTGCAAAAACAAAATTTTAAAAGAGCATTTGAATTCGAATTAAGCTTTTAAAGAATATATTGTAACAGAGGTTATGTGAAACTTTCAGGTAACAATTTGAAGAAATGTCGCGCGAGGTACGGCCTCGAGCAACAGAACCAATGGTGTAAGCCTTGCAGGTGAGCTTCCATACTTTATCTATTTTTATTTATTTTCTCTGCAAATATTTATTCTCGCGATGAAGCATTACCGACCTTATGGTTTCGGTTTTCGGTTTATAATATTGTTTCTATGTGGAAAGACTTGGCTTATCTTCTAGTCTTTGTTCTGTTACGTAGCAAAAGGAGCCCGGTCGTTATTTTGGCATTATTTAACAATAATAATTCCAGATACAATAATGTAGTAAATGTTGTGTTTTATGTTTTATTTGACACTATTGCGTTACGCAATACTATAAAGAATTCTAGTAAATTAAGTTCTAGAATACGGCGACGCTGAAAACAATTCAGAAAATGTGTCTTTTCACAAAGAAATAAATAATATAGCATCACACGAAATAGATTTTTTTGAAAGTAGACCAAACTGTGAAGTAGTGGTACTAGGATATAGAATAGACAAACTAGAAGTGAAACAGAGAGAGGGCAATCATTTGTCGAATAACATGAAGAAAAGACACGCTTTCAAAAAAATCTTGACACATTTTCTGAATTTCCGCTCGCTTTTTTTTGATGATTTTTAACTGTGATTAAAAATTGTAAGGTGATAATTTTGAACTTATCGAAATGTTTTTTCCACTTATGATTGCCGCTTCTCACGGATCGATGCTGGACCGCTGGCACTATTGGTGACGTTTGTTTGTTTGTTTATATCATTCATTATTACTCTGAATACATTACCAAACACTACTTGACTGTGTTCATCTTCTGTGTCATCTCTACCTCCTACTATATCATTATTAACTTCTTCAATATCTATTATGTTATTACTATGTGCTTCATCCGTCTGTATGACCATTTCTTCTTTATATTCATGCCCCTCATCTTATCCTTTGACTTCATTAACATCCATAACATTATCAACTTCATCCCCTATCTCTTTATTACCACCTCATAACTCATCACCTTCGTTAATCTTACCACCGTCATTACTAAACTCATTTCAAACTAAACATATTCGAACTCGTAAATTCCCTCAATTCTACACCATGTAATCAAGTATACTGTCACTTCCCTTACAATCCCTGTCACTATCACCATACCCCCAACGCAGTCCCGAGTCAAGTAGCGTTATGGTATCGGGGGGTCTCGGGCTCCTGCGGCCGGAGCCGGCGACCCCCCTCCCCCCCGCGAGCCTGGTCGGCAGCCCCCCCCAAGAACCCACGTATGTGAACCTTTAGTGCCGGCCCGCCCCCGCCGACGGAACCCCGGTCAGTTGATCATGTTGGAATGTCGTGAACTTGTGTGATTTTGTAGATTTATAATCTTTTAACGCGCTATTCACTCAAATTTACGTTACTGTGAATATATTTAGTAGAGTCTGGACCTTTGATTTCTGACATATCACATCATGCTGTTCCATTTAGTAAAAATAAAGGCCAAGTATGAATCTGTGGCCTTATTAACACCTGAAATCAAGATTAGCATGTATTGGTCAGAATTTAAGGGTTTTAGTTGTATGTCTACTAGTTCAATTCGCTTACTGATATTTTTTGTTTGTTTAAAATTAGGTCTCGTTTTAGGTGTTTAAAACTGGAATGGTTTTCGTTTTTGTTTTACTCGTCGTAGGTAGTGTTTTGCTTTACGTACAATTATTTTTTGTTTTGATTTCAGCATGTATTCATGTTTTCTAGTGTTCTTTTAATGTTAAGTTTTAATTTTAACATTTTGCCGGCATGAACGTTAACATTGTTTTATTTCATGTGTTCGATGTTAAGTAGGGTAGTTATAGATGTAGCTTTAATTGTTCACCTTACCATACTTGGGACTGTTTCATATTTTTTTTTATAGGATTATCTATATTTGAAAGATATGGAACATGCCCTCAATCTGTATAACACCCAATTAACATGTGTGTATGTATCACCAGGCGGAAGAAGAAGTGCGTACGCTACATGGAAGCCCTGGCAGCAGCATCGGGGACCGTCCCCCTTCCCATGGCGACCCCTCAGTCCCCCTGTTCTGAGGAGGACGTGAAGCTGGAGGAGATGAGCGACGCGTCCAGCGACGGCGACGCGGACACGCCCCTCAACTCGGCGTCCAGCCCGGGCGGCCTCAGCGCGCTGTCCTCGCTGGCCTCGCCGGCCTCCGACCCGCCGCCGGCCAACCCGCCGCGCAACCCCGTCGGCACCAACCCGCGGGACGCCAACAACCCGTTGTCCGTCGGGCAACTCACCTCTCAGACGTGGCCGCGGTCCGCCCAGCCCAGGCCGGGCCACGAAGTGATATCGGTCTCATAGTGACGGTGGAGCACGTCCGCCGCCCGCCGCCCCCGCCGCCCCCGCCGCCCCCGCCGGTGCACGGACACGACTGAAGGACGCGCTCGCGTTTTTGAACTTAGAACGATGCTGGTTGGTTAGTTATTGTTTTTACGTTATATTTTCTCCAACGGTGTCCTCTGTGGTGATTTCGTCTCGTCGGACGTTCTGCGATATTACCGAGTCGAAATGCTAACAGAGTGTCATCGTGAACTGGATTACTGGAAATTATTTGTTCATAATTCTGTTGTAAATACGTATTATGATAACGGTGAACATGGAATATTCGCAAAATCGTGAGCGAATAATTTTCATCGGTTACAGCGCCACCTATCGAGTGAAATGCCAAACAGCGCCGTAATGGCGGACACGTCCCGAAGCGAGTCGTGTGGTTGTGATATGAAACTTTACAATATAAGCACCCATTGTTACTGTTCAGAAAATAACTGTTGTTTCAACGATAACTTGTAGCTACTACCTCCATTTGGCGTATTTCTATGACAATTATATTTATGACAGCTGGGAATACCAACATTTTCGTGTACAGTTATTTGAAATAGTGACAGCATTTTTCTTTGCAATCTATATTGGCCTAAAGATAATTTTATTTATTGAAACACCTTAAAAACCAAATGTGTGGTATTTCTGGCTGCCAACAATTCTTTTTAAATTTGAGTGCACATCAAACAACTGTCACTGTAACCAAATTGAAGTGACTTTTTATGTTCTGAGCAACATTTAGTTTAGGAGACTCATTTACGCAAGTCAATCGACAATATAACAGTGTTAGGTGTTTCCTAAACTATGTATTGGTCTGTTTAATAACAAAAAATACAGTGTAGCTTGATTTATAAAATATTTTCTTTGAAAACAGTCAGTTATTGTGATCTCAAAATTAATGAGTCCGAATCGAGTCATTTACGTGCATTTCTATTTTAATAATGAGCGCATACTTTTATTATCCGAATATCAATAATTATTATAAAACTAGTCGCATTTTCATGTGCCATTATGATATGTACACTTTTTCAGTTTAGCGACATCTAGTAACAAAGATGAGCATTAATTGGGAGGGACCTGTCTCACAATAGTATGGTTTTTATCTGTCAAATACGATGGCACCAAGAATCTTATATAAGATTCTTGGATGGCACCAATTTTCAATGTTGTCAAACCGCCATATTTAACTGATAGTTATCAAACTATTTTGAAACAGGCAATAACGCCACTTCTTTTGTTCTGAGTATAAAAAATAATCCAATCGTTTCGATAGATGGCGTTGATCACCTCTTGTGGAATTAAAATTGAATATTTGGCTAATAAAAGTATTATGTTAATGTTAATTCCACATAATATTTGTGGTTATAAGTCAACTTCTAAGCCATATCGACAAATTTTCAATACTAGTAAATGTTGTTTAAATTGAACACTAAAATATTAGTACAGTTGCGGAATTAATAGTATTTACACGTCTTTTTAGTCAATATGTGAATCTTTTGGCTACTATTTGCCACTTGATGTTTTCCAGTTGTTTATTTGCGTGGCGCACCCTTACATAATTAAAGTTATCCTGTTATCTTATGGCAATTTTACTTAGTCAAAACTGTAAGTAGAATTAATTCTGTCAACTGTACATGAACACATTTAAAATAAATTTACTTATTTCCATAATTATCTTCATGTGATTGTTTGAACAACATTTAACAGTATTTAATTTATTAATCATCAAAAATATAAATACTATATACAATATATTTATTTTGACTGTCATTTAAAATGGTATCGCACGACTGCTCTCTTGTTAATTCGTTCATTTTGGACTGGACCTTGCACTTTGCTTACAACAATATAAATACTTAAAAAGTTTTTAAAATATAATGACTTAAAATGTTGTAATTAATTGATGTTTAAATCTGCATAATAAACAATATTTCTCTTTTAAAAATAAAATAGTAATTGAAGTTAAAAGCCTAATCAGAAATCAAAAAGGCCTCATTTGAAATTGCAAGGAAATACCAACTTTCCACTTTTACAAAGTGCATATTTGTGAAACAATGTTGTGCAAAGAATTACGCATCAATTAACAGCATTCGCTATAAGATATATATTTCGCCTTCATTTCCACGCTTGAGACTTATTTCGAAGCTTACCTTCGATTTTGTTGACAATTGAACGGCCTGCAGTTTGAAGGTTCCATTATAGTTATACGTCATCAGTTTTAGTTTTTTTAATTTTTATTTTGTAATAATGTGTTTTCCCTCTGCGATATGCTCATGTAAAAAGTTAATTTTAAGGCAGAGCAGAGGGAAAATTGATTTTCCGTTGTACGGAACTGTTAGACTGTCGTAGCATAGATTAGGAACATTGTATGAGTGAAATTTATAAATTATAATGTGCTGTACCGACTGGCTCTTGGACGCAACTATATGATGATTTGTTATCGATTATGCGCTGCGAGCATGGATGTATCGATAAATAAATTTATCGATTTTTGTCGACAATTCCGACATAACTCTATGAGAAAGACAATAGATATTTTAAACTTATCGACGATCCATGCTCGGAAGAATGATTCGACGTTTGATATCTCGTGGAGTTACTGCCTGTGGTACAATTGATTATTAAAATTTAATGTTTTTTATTCAAATATATTAATGGCGTCTAAATCTTATAAAAGCTGATATCGATAGCTAGTAGCACCACAATTTATCTTTTTTATTTTATTTAATGATTTTTTAAATATTATTTATTAGTGTGTTTAATTATTAAACTCTACTACATTTTATGATTTGCGAAATGGAATCGTTTTTTTTTTTATTTGTTTGGAATACAATTTTGTTTCAGTGTTTTCATGTATTAATTAAAATTATCCTTCATGAAGAACTTTATGTTTTGATCGCATGAATTAAATCATGTAGTTTTTTTATAAATTTGTGGGTAATGGCCATTCGGTAACAGCATCAACCTTTGTATATGTGTAAGTACATGATATAAATGTATAAAATATTAGTTTTAATCTAACTGTGTCATATTAGTTATAAGTGTACTATGTTACTTACATATGTATACATACATTATTACTATATATAAAAAAGAAGTTTAAATGAAAAAAATATTAGTTGAATACTGACTCAGAACTATATGTCGCAAAGAAAAGATTTTAAAATCCACACAAACAATGATTTTTAATATGATTTAACAATAGGCATCCAACAGTACTAGGAGGCGAAATTTTTTGTAAATAAATTTATAAATTCACGAATATTTAGAACATTTTTGGTATTCAATTTTTGCATTTATATAAAGAAAGTGTTAGTACCCTCGGAATGTTCTCGGATGGTTTGTTTTATTGTACGACACGTGAAAAAAAAATACTTTTTGTTAATTACTTTTTTTATTGTTATTATTAAGAATTTTAACGTTGTTAATTGCAATATCACGCCCATGACTTAATGAATAAACAAAATAATTGTGCTCTCGATTTCTGATTAGATTATTAAAAATACAATATGATTTATATTTGACGAACACGAATTTATCAACATCGGTTTTAAATGTTATTATCAGTTTATTCACTCAATCACATAAACGACAAAACGCACATTTTGATGTAATGTTATAAAAAGTGTGACCAATTATTTTTTCACACGATTATTATTCTTTGACCCATCTATTTGAATTTAGCCAAGTGAAAAATAAATAATCAATGTCAAATTATTAAAAAAAAACTATCGTCAGCAAAATCACTAAGAATATTTCTTACAATTTTATCGATGTGCGTTTTGAAACGTACTTGGATGAATCAAAGTCAAAGTCAAAGCCATTTATTCAATTTAGGCCCCAGAAGGGCACTTATGAATATGCATGAATAAAGGCTAATATAATATCAAGACACAATTAATTATTATTTGTATGATTTTGCATGAACACGAACTTGTGCAATACTGAATAATATGGGTACTGTATAGTTTGGATAATTAAATTAGATTTTTTTACCTTAAATTTAATTATTAAGGGTTTATTGAATTTATGGAAATTAATATGGAGTATTTTTTGTTCGTCCGAAAGAAGGAAATGTTATTTTGTCTAATAATTACTATAGAATTCTTTTAATTGGGATGAACGTTCCGATGAGCACCGTGCCAAAACCATCTAGAACTCGCAAATTGCCAGGGAAATATTTATGGACAGTGAATTAAAGTTTACACTTGTGCCAAATTTTAACTATAATACTGATATAAACAAATATTTGGTATATGTACCCGATACCTCTGAATGGTCTTTTTATGTTGATAGATTTTATAGGTTGTTTTTATTATTAAGAGGGTAAAGACAAGCTGCTCATTCGAGCTGGTTATTTTTTGTAGAGAAAATTTGTCAAATTAGAGAACTGAATATTTAGGTCTGGTCCCATTGTCTTGTGTTCAGTTGAACGAATATTATTTTAATAAACAACATAAAAATTGTATCGTGTCGTTTTATTTTGAATTAGGTTTGTCCCTAAACATGCAGATTAGCGAAAGAGTGAGTTACTGGGGACATTGGAGCCGATTCTGTTGTTAATCGCACTAAACTAATTTTAGTCACATCTCATCTCTTTCTTACGAATATGATTGAAAAAGGATAGAACATATTTTAAGTTGCAAATTAATCTTTGCCGTCTAATTTTGCGTGTATTTACGCGTAACCGCGATAGATGGCGACTAAATTTATATTGAAAACAAGCATTGGACTTATTTGACAGGACTAAATTTCTTACATCCTTTTCTTATATTCTTTGTTAGAAAGAGACATAGGCCCTGATTCTGTTGTTCACAACTAAACTAATTTTAATGTCACTATGTCTCTTTTCTTAATTTTACCTCTTTGCCTCTTTTAGGTAAAATTAAGTAAGTAACAATATAATTACAACTCAAAATAGGATTAGACTTACATGGATTCTTCTTAGACTACTGCCTATACAAAACGTTCAATACACAATGTTAGGGATCTAATGGTGTTACCATTAGATCCTTCCTTTTAATATAAAATAAAACGAGTATATATCTTTATTTACAACAAATATGTACAAAATACAATCTATATATAGAAAATTTCCTCAAGCCTGCCGCTGCTTCTGATTAACGGCAAGGTTCCCAGAAGGCTGGCAGCGTTTCCTCTTTGGAAAGCCAAGCTGACGCGTTGGCGGAATAAGCTCCCCGCCCGCTGGTCTCCGGAGGACTCGAACAATTTTGATGACAAAGTGCGAGCATAACGGCGAGCTTCGGACTTCGCCGTCTCGATCTCGACCGCAAAAGGCATAAAAATATAATTGGGTCCAATTGATGCGTATTTTTTTGAATTATAAAGGGGTTAGAACCTTTGTGGCATAGCTAGCCGCCGCCATTTTAGTTTTTTTTCAATGTCGCGGCGCACGATGAAACTGGTATATATGGGTAGAGGACACTTATACAAACAAAAAATGTTAATCAATATGGTGGCCTAAAGTGTCACGTTTCCGAGATATTTGGAGGTAAAGATCGCCATATGAGAATTACGACAATCATTAAAAATTAACTTATTACGTGTTTATATGCATTCGATTGTATTCAAATAATAGTTCCCAGGTTAATTTATCAATTTTTTAGTAGAGAGTTAAACTAGGAGCACGAAAAACAATATTTTTAATTACTTACCTACTTAACAGCATCGTAATATTCGCTATGAACCACAATGTTGTCAAAGTAGCTCGGATCGTAACTTGTTTTAAATCTTGTCATTATTATCCATGGAAAAATGACAATACTTGTCCTAAAATCTCATGTTACCAAGTTAATTGGAACTAAAGATCGCTAAGTAATGCTCCCTGGGCGCCAAAATTGCAATAGCGACGTAATAGTATATTATGATACATGTGTGCAAAGATGGTTATTAATACTCGAGGCGTATTAAGCGCGTGAGCCGTAGGCGAAAGCAATAAGTGAGCGGAGAGTGTAATAATCAATGCACACGCGTGTCATACGACGTTTTTCAACACACTTGCGAGGAAAAAAACAGACATGTATTTTTTTAAGTAGATTTTTTGATAATAATCAAATCAACACAATGAGAACGTTTAAAAATATGGCACGCAAGGTTTTTTTGACAGCGGTGAGCTGTCAAACTATTTTACCCGTTTAAATTAAGAATGCTGGGTCTACACATATCACTTGCAGTGAGGTACAAACTTATCATAATCGGGATTATACCTTCATAAAACTGTGCGGTAATGTAAAGTAAAAAGCACAAATGGGTAATAAGCTGAATTAAGATACTAAAAGCGGTGCAATAAATGTTATTTTACGAGCGAGTGTGTTGAAAATAAATAAAAAAACGTCCCGCGGCCGGCCCGACCCGACCTAATAAAACTTCTACCTAAATGAAAGTCCCGTCTTCATCAAAGACTGCTCACGTGCACACAATGCCCAAAAAGGGCGATAGATCAGACCCGATGAATAACAGGCCTATTGCCATCACCTCCCATTCTCTCCAATGTCATGGAGCGAGTGATCAACACGCAGCTCTTGTGATACCTAGAGGATCACGATTTGCTGAGTGACCGACAATATGGCTTCCACCATAGTCCCTTGGCTGGTGACCTTCTAGTGTATCTCTATGTGATGTGTCTATGTATACACTAGAAGGTCACCAGCCGAGTGGTCACTCGCCATCGAGAGTCAAGGTGGCGAAGGCGTTCGATCGGGTCTGGCACTGGGGTCTTCTAAAGAAGTTACCAGCATATGGGTTTCCCGAGGGACTATGCAAATGGGTCGCCAATTTTTTGTCCAGTAGATGTATACGAGCTGAGAGACATAAATGCTGGCGTCCCGCAAGGTTCTGTACTGTCCCAAACACTGTTCCTGCTGCATATCAATGAAATGCTGTCTATTGACGGCATTCATTGTACAGAGGACGCTCATTGCAAATATTCTGAAATCGAGAGCACACTAACTAGTGTCTCCGATTACGGTTGACTAAACCTAGTCCATTTCAACCGCACTAAGACTCAAGTCATTCACCGCTAAGAAAACCCCATTTGCTGTGACTTCACAATTCCAGACCACGAACATCAGTGAAAGCATCGGGATCCTCGGCATCGACATTTCTAACGACGTCAATAGGCCGTCTAGAAGACAAGCTTAAGCTAGCTTTCAAAAAACTGGAAGTGCTCAACAGAGCGACGCAGTACTTAACATCGGGGCAAAGGCTGCAACTTTACAAGTCGCAAGTCCGGCCTTATATGGAGTACTGCTCTTTCCTGGATACCAGTTTGGGCCTTTAGACTCGGTTCAGCGACGTGCTATTAGAATTGTCGACGGTCCCCAGCTCACAAGCGGCTTAGTGCCCCTCAATCTGAGGAGAGATTTCTGCCTCCTTATGTGTGTTCTACCACTTGTACAACGGACAGTGTTCTGTAGAATTGTTTAACCTGATGCCCACGGCTACCTTCTACCATCGCAAGTCTCGCCATTGACGGGGAGTCCATCCTCACACATTGGAACCAAAATAGTTTCGAACTATGCGGTCTGAAAGGAGCTTTCTTCCGCGGACGCTTAGACTATGGAATGAGCTCCCGCCGTGGTTTTCCCAACGGAGCGTGGGGTTCCTTAAAAAAGGTGTGAAGATATTTCTGTAGGGTCAGCAACGCGCGAGTGATACCCCTGGTGTTGCAAGCGTCCATAGGCTACGGTAAGCGCTTACCGCTTACGCGTGCCGTATATATGTTTGTTTGCTACCTAAGTAGTTTAAAAAATCCTTTTATTTAAAGGTTTGAGGTCACGGCTTGTTTCTATTATTTTATTTTTAAAACCGTGATGCAATAATTAGTTGACAACAGTTTATTGCTTAAAAACAATAACATAAATTGTACTTAATCAACTTTAAACTATTGCCATTCTTCTCATATTATTTATGATATTGCAAAATCTCGGTAACATTATATTTTAAGACAAGTATTGTCATTTTTGTTTAATAACGGAGACATGGAAAACAAGTTAACCACTACGATCCGAGCAACTTGACAACATTGTGTTTCATTGCGAATATAGCGATGCAGTTTAGTAGGTAACCAATTAATGAATATTGTTTTTCGTGCTATTTGTTTTGCTATATTCTAATAAAAAGTTAAATCAACCTGGGAACTATTATTTGAATACAATCTAATGCATATAAACACGTAATAAGTTAATTTTTAATAATTGTCGTTATTCTCATATGGCGATCTTTACCTCCAAATATCTCGGAAACGTGACACTTTAGGTCACCATATTGCTTAACATTTTTTGTTTGTATAAGTGTCCTCTACCCAAATATACCACTTACACAGTGCGCCGCCACATTGAAAAAAAATCAAAATGGCGGCGGGTGGCTATGCCAGCTCCCATACAAAAAAGTTCGTACCCCTTTCCGCACTGGCCGCAGCTGCCCCTGCAGCTTTACAAGTCGCCGGTAAGTGAGATGGCGCGAGTGTATCGACACAGTCATGTGGCATCGCACACCAGCGACCTGCCGACACTCCAAGGGATCAAAGATACCATCCGGTCTCTTGCCATCGCCCCGCGCAATACCGACTGGTTCCAGTGCGGAAGGCACGTTACCGACAACAAGAGCCCTACGGATAATGTCATTAATAGCTGAGTGTCGTGATATTCGACCAGCACTTAGGGAGCACGAAAGCCCATGGTGGCCGAGCTCATTGACGAGATCTCCGCAGCGGCAGCGATGAGGTTGATTGGTCCTGCAACCAAGACTTAGACAAATCGGTCTAACATTGTCCCGGTATTTGTGGATGGAATAGCTTGTAGCCAGTGACCTGAGTCACTCTGAGAGACAGCTAACAAGCGCGCGCGGTCTGTATCTATAGAAAAGTTAGAAAATAAATTTTGCCAGGTTTTTTCACAAAGAGGTTTGTCCCACGCTCTCTGAGAGCGACTCAAGGTTGGAATATTTGTGCATGGACAAGCTGCCTGCCAGGCGTCTCTAGCATCGGACAGGTAAGAAACCTCAACAGATCCAATAGAAGGGTCCAAAACAGATCTGACGAGGTTGCCCACACCTTATACCGAGGATAGAAACGCCGGTACTGATATGCTTGAAATTTTCCGCACTCCTAGACCACCATAACACACGGGTAGGGTGGCCTGACTGAGACCACAATTTGTTTTCATAAAAACTGCAATTTAGAATTTTGGAAAGAGATTTTGTTCATATTATCCAAAGTATCTAATATGTGATCGAATTTAAATAAGTGCGTACTGCGGAGCAAATAGATAAACTTCGGCACGAAAAGGCAGAGTCGAACTATAAAAAATACATAATGGGCATTAATTTCATAAAGTCTATTTGAAGAGACTTTAAAATTTTGAATCATTTTCTCAAAGAAACTAGGAAGGATTCGTCTAAGACTGGGGCTCCAAGAAGATGAAGCGACTCCTTTGACAGTAACTTAATATTGGGAGCCCGAACATTCTGTTTTTTTAGATTCTGGGAAAGAATCTAAAATAAGGAGCTCACATTTGGAGCTATTGAATTCAAGGCCAATCTTTTTAAAATTTTCTGTCAATGTTTTAAAATCACTGAGAACGTCGTCGTCTAGATACCATACATTAAATTTAGATTGTAACCCGGAAATAATTGATTGGATGGCCAAACTGAAGATAGCAAAAAAAAAATATTTTTATCGATATGGTTTTCTTAAACACTAGAAGCTACAAAACTGTGGGTGGTGCTCTAAGGAGAATACATTGGATTTTATTCTTTGTTGCCAATTGAGCTTTCAGCTAAAATATTGATCGGTGCTCAAAAGGGAATACTTTAGGTGCTCAATCGAGTATACTTCGACAAAATGTCGCTGCGAAGGCAATATAAAAGTGATTTGTGATTGGGCTACCTGCGGTCCTACCGCGTAGAATATGAATATTCTATTCATTTTCAATTTCATCCAATTACGGCTCACCAATGGTCTTCGTCGTACCGCATCATTGGATGAAAATTACCGAGGCACCAACGATACGCGATGAGGTAGTCCCGCTGATCTGAACAGTTTTTGATATAAACACCTGCATTATGTAGCTTAAATGAAACAATTTAATTGAGATTACATTGTTTATTTTGTGACAATGCATAATAGAGAATATACATTTAGAAAAATTAAAATGTTAAACGCTATAAAATTGTGATGCAGTACGCAAGACTAGTTAGGATACTAAGGAAAACGTAAATAACTTCCCGTGATACATTTGTACTGGATTTTACATCTTATTGCCTTAGGCCGTAGCCTAAAAATGCAATGGCTTATATAATGACAATCAAAATATTTTAGATTTCCTTTATCCATTTCACATTTAATATATTAGTCTAATAAGCAAATTAATAACGAGTGTACAATTGATATTATAATTTCAAATGCGTTCAAGGAATTATCGTTACGGAAATACAGTACAAAAGGTACCTTCTTTAATTCTCTAATAATAATTATACTTTGTGTAAAGTCACACGTATATATAGTATTCACGTACTCGGGTATGTAAATTTTCTGATTAGGCTTTTATTAAAAAGTGAATATATTTAGTATCATAATTTATTCCGGTAAAGAATAACTACACGGATATAGTCAGTTAAAAAGGTGCTTAGTATAAAAACAATAATCTTACATCTAAATACTTATAATAAACAAGTAGACAAAACAAATTCTCATCATATTAAGCGAGACATACATTTTTACCAACTATCAAAATGTGTGAAACGTGATAATTATGAATAATAAATAATGGTTTTCAATCATTGTAAATGCCATTTTTAAACACAAATAATTTTGACACTTGTGGGATTTGGAAAACATAATGGAAGTGCCGTGTACATTTCTATTAAAAAAAACGTTGAATTAGATTTTTTATTGAGAATCAAATATATAATTAAAAAAAATATCTTAATCTATGGTTAGTACGTTTTGGTAGAATTTGTCAAAAATGTTACAACTAACATACAGTAAGTAGTATTATATTGCGTCCACTCTAACTATTGTATAGTATTCGAATGCCTTGCTTGTAAAAGTTTTAATTACTGTTAATAGTTGAAAACCTGTCAAGATCATTTTTGCCCAACCGTAAATATACTACCTAATGTACTCTGTCTATTTCACTCAAAAAACTAACGTTTGAGTCTTTGTCATCATTGAGTTGAAGCGCGCGAAGCCGCCTGCAGACTTTTTGTCCATAAACAAGACTTTTTGTCACATACAAAAGTAAAAAAATCTTTTACAATCAAGGCTTACACATATATTCAAGGTCCATATAAATCAGTCAGCAATATAAACTGAAACAACACTTTATATACGAATAAAAACCGTTGCTATGTCATGTCCTAATTATAAACAGTCTAACATACGAATTGTATTCTAAAAGCTTTGGGTTACGAACGAAATATTCTAAAAAATTGGTTCTTAGCTGCCCTAAGCGTTCATTAATGTCTTTTACTTGTGAAAATGTGTTATAAATTTTATTGCACAATTTTACTGATTTGCTTTTTCGAACGTGAATTGTATCAATTGAATTTAAATCAACAGTAAGGTTTATTTTTGATTTGAGTGTTGACTTACTTCACTATCGTTTTTTGGATCAGTTTTCACAAGTAAATGAGTCCACATGCAATAAAGCTGTCTCCTCGTGTTCCGGAGGGCGCGTGACCGCTTACCACAGGCCGGAGGACTTGCCGCCGGGGGGGTTCCTCACGCGCACTGAAGTCTTCGTGTCTAGACCCTCTACTTCTTCTGTAATGGAAAATTATTTATTTTTAAGTACAATGTGGTAGAACTCTCGCCCCGGACTCGGGTCTCGAACACATAATTTTCTGATCCAAAACAATAAAACCTAAATGTTGCCAAAAACGTAACAATGAGATGAGAAAAATTTAAATTGTCTAAGTTCAAAAACAGTCAGAACATGTTAAGAGGCCGTATGATATTGCTATATTTCTATAAGTTTAGCACAACATGAAAGATCAATTTGGCCTTCTGAATCATGGTATTTTTTTGAAATTTCTATATGGCATTTATTTGAAATTACGGATAAAAAAATAGCTTGCATACTTATTTGGCGCACAGCCAACGACCCGATTAACTAATGCGAGACTGGCAACTCAGTCATTCATTATAGACATAAGATTGCTCTATATTTCCGCTGCGGTAACACTAGGGATTTTGGGTGTTGCTCTCTAACTAAATTACTTTGTATATTGCTCATAGTGATTTCGTATTGCATTAATTGCAGATAAAAAATATAGTATTATGTAATTTTTGTAATTAGTATTTTTTACTGCTGGCCGCGTAAGCTCAGATTCACTAAGCGAGCTATGCTCGGAATTTCTCTACGTGACAGGGTCCGTAATGAGGACATTCATAGGAGAACGAAAACGACGGACATAGCTCGTAGAGTTAGTAAGCTGAAGTGGCAATGGGCAGGCCACATCGCTCGAAGAGCCGATAACCGCTGGGGAAGAAAGGTTCTCGAGTGGCGACCACGTACTGGAAAGCGCCGAGCGGGACGACCTCCCACCGGGTGGACTGACTACCTTGCCAAAGTCGCTGGGCACCGCTGGATGCAAGCGGCCCAGAACCGTTCGAAGTGGAAGTTAATGGAGGAGGCATATGTTCAGCAGTGGACATCCTTAGGCTGATATGATGATGAGTATCATGTTGGTGTCATCATCATCAGCCTATAATGTCCCACTGCTGAGCACAGGCCTCCTTTCACAAATGAGGGTGAAAGGAAATGGGCAATACTCCACTACACGTACCCACTGCGGATCGGTAGAGGTAGGCTAGTGGTCAACCTACTGTTGGAATTTTTCAAGCCGCCTAGTAGGCATCCATCGAGCTTAACGACTATCACAATTAAGAACCAACGGCTTTACGTGCTTTCCGAAGCACGGAAACGCTCGATTTGAAATACCACTAGGCGGTCACCCATCCAGGTACCGACCACGACGGTGGTAGCTTAACTTGCTACACCACGAGCGATATGTTGGTGTATAGTATAGTATAGTATACTAACTGCTGATGGAGAAGGTGGAGTTCTGCAGGTTCCTCTGGCCGGGCTCGCGCATCTTGCGGCCGGTGGGCGTGCTGCAACCCGACGATGTAGACATCTCCTCCAGCTGCTTATTTACCAGCTTCAGATCTACACAGACATATACATCCTGTTAGTAACACTCTCTTCTCACTAATATTATAAATACGAAAGTTTGGAGATTTGGATGAAACTTGACACTTAGATAGATCTTAATCTGGAACATATAGGATACTTTTTATACCGGAAAACATAATATCCCTCATATCCGAATATAGTAGCCATATAGAATCACTTGCCAAAACGAAAATACCAGATAACCTTAGTCCTTATAGTATTTGCCTGTACCTATATGTACGACGGTCATGCAATAACGAATATGGGAAAAGAGTTTGGGATCGTATATTAACTACCCCACATTCTGAGGTGGTTGACGATTCACACATATAAAAAATTATATGGCAAAAAATAAATATTTCGCGGTGGGGAGCTAAGATTCGACAGTCCAGTGGACTTAGTGCGAGTTTTTTAACGCGCTCGATAAGGTTAACGTATGGCGCAGGATCAGGCGCCGCCAATTGCCGCTAGGTGGCGCTAGTCCAATGCCACACAAATTAGAGTTAACGTTAACCTTTCGAGCGCGTTAAAAACTCGCACTAAGCCCTCAGACTTAAATGTCATTATACAGGATGTTTTTTGGGCGACAACGAGCGACACAGGGGCGGTAGTCAGCCAAAAATTCAATTAAATACTGTAAATGCATTGAGAATTACCGCAATGTGTGGTCACTAGGCACGTGCACAGCCGCCTTCGCCCCACCCCTTCAATCCCTCGCACTCCCGTTGATTATTACGACTATACTTTAATTTATTACATGATTTTCCAATTTTTGAATTTTTTTATTCATTTTTTTAGCACCAGTATCATTTGTATCATCAACCCTGAATCGTTCGTTGCTGACCAAAACAACGACCTGTGAGATTTTATTAAGTAAAAAACAAATTATAAAATACCAGAAGATCGCCCCGGTAATCGCGGGATGAGGGGGAGCGTCCTTTCTTTACTCGTGGTATTTGTCTTAGGGATAAAAGTAAGGATATAATGATAGTTACCAGTGGGTACTTGTGCGCCGTTAGTGACTTGCATGTTGTCCCTCAGCTCGTATTCATGTTGCGGCGCCTCGTCGGCTAATTCGTCGCCGAACACGAACGGGCAGTTCGGCGGGCTCTTCACGAATCTGCCGAAACCTGCACATAACATTAACCGATCAGCTTGTAGCATTAGGACAACAATGGTGCTGATTCTGTTGTAAATCGCACTAAACTAATTTTAGTCACATCACATCTCTTTCTTACAAACAGTATTGAACAAGGATAGAACATATTTAAAGCTGTCAAATTAGTTGATTGAAATCGCGATAGATGGCGATTAAATATATATTGAAAACAAGCATTGGACGAATTTGACAGGACTAAATTTCTTAGATCCTTTTCTTATGTTTTTTGTTAGAAAGAGACATAGTGAGACAAAATTAGTTTAGTTGTAAACGACAGAATCAGCACCATTATACCGCAGGCAGCTAACAAGAATACGGCCCGCCTGATGGTAAGCGGTCACCGTAGTCTATAGCCGCATGCAACACCACGGGTATCAATCGCGCGTTGCCGACCCTGCCTTTTTGAACAAACCCCATACTATGGTAACCATGGATTAGTTTGTTTTTATTCCAAAGCCAACTTTTGACATTCATTTGGCTTTTTATATATGGCGAGCCAGACATTGCAGTCGCATAAGAAACAGATAACGCTATATTACCTCGAAACCTTAACATATAAACTAATATCATGATTTAAACAGTTCGACATAAGAATGAATATAAAATGGATTACCTTCCGCGACCCTCAGGTCTCCGTCGTCGAGACAAACTCGCCCGTTTACGATAACGTATTGGGGACTGCCCACCACGTGTTGACCCTGAAAAAGAGTTTATTTAGATCAGTCTCACTGTTTTTTTAAGTATTGTTATGATTCAAAGTCTGGTAGTTGAACGGCGTCGTTTAGTAAAAAAAACATTTTAAGTAGGGCAAGTGGACACTTTAAAGATATTTTTATATAAAAAATTCGCCTTTCATTAAAAAATGTGTATCGTGTTGATTAGTTATATTAATAAAGCAGTTTATTTAATACATTTTTAGGTTTTGTAGAAGTGTGTATCGACTATCGAGAGATAAATATTTTATTTATTATTCATTTTTAATGATGAAAGGTGTAAAATCACTACTGATCCAGTTGTGGCCACCCATTTCCACATACGTTTTCAGGTAGAGGAATTCATTGACAGTCAAAATAACATAAAAATCAAGTTCCTAGACATTCATTTAGTATGCCTTAATAAGAATCCACCAAAAAATAAAAATTTGAGCAAGATATTCATTGATTAATTACCAAGGTTAATGGTTCCTTTAAGAAATTAACGGAAATTATTATTTTTGCTTTCACGGTGTCACAAAAAAGTTCCCATACACTTACGGCGCCACTACCCACGTCAAAAGCTATAATCATTAAAAAAAAAATTACAATAGACAATAAACGAGTCAGGCTTCAACGCCTTATTTATTGACTTTCAAAATTGCAAGTGACCACAACCAGGGTACTGGTCAAAACCGGGGCTCCTGCTAAATACCTCGAAAATGTTGAAGTCAACGGCGTGGTGGTGTTCCTTGGCGGTGATGGTCCTCTCGAGGCGCGGGTCCCACACCACCACGTCGGCGTCGCTGTTCACCGCCACGCGCCCCTTAGCGGGCCACAGGTTGAAGATCTTCGCCGCCGTCGAGCTGGTCACCGCCACGAACCGGCATGGGTCCATTAAACCTGCACATTGGCGTCGACGTTATGTTCCGTAGTCACTTAGAAGACAAGGTTAAGCTGCCATCCAAAAAGCTCGGATTGCTCAACAAAGCGAAGCAGTACTTCACATCGGGGCAAAGACTGCAACTTTATAAGTCGCAAGTCCGGCCTCATATGGAGTACTGTTGTCATCTGTGGGCGGGGGCACCTGGATACCAGCTTGGGCCTCTAGACTCGGTTCAGCGACGTACCGCTAGAATAGTCGACGATCCCGAGCTCATAAGCGGCTTAGAGCCGCTCAGTCTGAGGAGAAACTTTGCCTCCTTATGTGTGTTCTACCGCTTGTACAACGGACAGTGTTCTGAAGAATTGTTTAAGATGATGCCCACGGCTACCTTCAACTCTCGCCATCGATAGGGAGTCCATCCTCACACATTGAAACCAGAATTGAGATGGGATATTTACATACACGTTTACACGTACAGTAGTACCCAACTGATATGGCGCGTCGTGAATCTTCGTTCGCACAGAAAAGAAAGTATGGCCCCGAAGTATAACGAAAGAATGCTTAAAACTTACAATCAACCTTAGATCACTAATATAAGGTTCATAATACACTGCAGCTGTTAGTTCCGTCTCACTCGCAAGTCACGCCCCCACGCACGGCGCGCGCTAACATGGCGGCAGCTGCCGAACAATAGCGTTTCCCGCGCTTTGAAAATGTATCTTCTGCGCAGGTACATCGGTAAGCCATAACAGTTGGGTACTACTGTACAACGTGTAATGGAAAGGGTATATCTATAAGGGTATACGACTTGTTTGGCTAGGCGAACAGTTTTTTTTAGTTTTGTTCATGATCATGGATACTTGTTTGGCTAGGCGAACAGTTTTTTTTTAGTTTTGTTCATGATCATGGATACAAAGTCCTTCAGTCGCATACATTTTATTTATAATATCACTTTCATATAGTCCGCACATTAACTTTCACATAATCCGCATTATCAATCACCGTCCAATCATGTTTTAGTAAAATGGTGGTCATTGTACTAAAACCTTTCACGGAATTTTTTGAGACAACTTGTAAAATCACGATACACATAATTCATTTCATTTCACTTCACTGGTGCACATGGTTTGATCTTTAGTGGATAAAATACCATACACGAGTTTATGAAAATAAAAATGAAAACGCAACGTCACTCTGCAAATTCCCGCCAAAAAGCCGCGAACAGATTGCGAGTGCAGTGTTGCCAGTGGCCGATAGTCAAAAGCAACTTGTATTATAAACACAAGTTATAAACAAAAGTTTGTATGTGTGTGTAATTGTAACTAAGCTCCGTAATGGGTGAATTTTTCAAAGAGTATACTATGAATAAAAAACACTTTTTTTTAAAAAAATTGGACCATATAGAGTATATGGTCTATATCATGTTTACATATATTCTGCATGCATCTGTACGGCATAGCTTAAAATTGTCCGTGGTGGAAGAGGCTGGTTATCCTTAACACAGGCTCCGGTTTATTATTATATGGTATTATAATAATAATATTGTTACCATTGTTAACAGCCTTTTGCCACAGGATGGCCATGCGGTCTTCGACGCCGTTCACCCCGTTGGGGATCTTGGAGAAGTTGTCTTTTCCGAGCTCCTTGTCCTTCTCGTGGAATGTGCAGTTGTCGCTGGCTATCACCTGCACGTAGTCTCTGGAATAAAACACATATTGTTTGTGTACACACATTATTTAATTTTAAAGCGACTATACACACTCTGTGAACATTTCAGGGGTCTACCGATTGCTATTCTTAATATCGAGTAAAAGACGACAAAAGAAAGACATTTATTCTATGTTCCCTTTAAAAAAAAAATTATTTGTTGTTATTGCGGCAATACAAATAAAGCTTACTGAGGATCAGGACCAATCAGGATACAACACTATTTTTACTTTACGATAAGATGGCAACCCACCATTATGTAATTTTAGACCACGTAATTGATAACTATTTCACTAAAACTTAAACCGACTTCAAAGTACACTAAAAAGTAATCAAATGGAACAATGGCACCAAACGGGAAGCGTACCAACAAAAAAGAATTTTCCAAATCGGTTAATCAATGACGGAGTTCTGCGGTAACAAATATAGGTATAAAAAAAACATAGTATCGAATTGAGAACCTCCTCATTTTTAACCGACTTCAAAAAAGGAGGAGGTTCTCAATTCGAATGTATTTTCTTTTTTATGTTTGTTACCTCATAACTCCGTCATATATTAACCGATTTGGAAAATTCTTTTTTGTTGGTACGCTTCCCGTTTGGTGCCATTGTTCCATTTGTTTTTTTAATGTACTTTGAAGTCGGTTTAAGTTTTAGTGAAATAGTTTTCAATTACTTAGACTAAAATTACATATGGTGGGTTGCCATCTTTGAAAGGGTACGCTTCCCGTTTGGTCCCATTGTCATCAGATCAGGATTTGATTACTTCTTAGTATACTTTGAAGTCGGTTTAAGGTTTTTGTAAAACAGTCCAATTATTTGAAGTCGGTTTAAAATCATACTTTAGTATGTATACTCACTCAGCAAGTGCCTCGAGCATGATTTGTGGCGTAGCGGGATCAGGACGCAGCGGCGGCGACAGGACGTGCGCCGCCGCGTGTCTGAAGCATGCGTTCTTGTAGTGGGAACCTACACACGTGACACATATATAAATACTACCCGCCACCTCGCGGTTTCACACGCCTTCTTGGTATGGAGGGCGTATAACACTCAGTGACAATGTAGCTTTTTGAATTTTTGGAATTGTATCAGGAGTTCCTGAGATTACCCACTTACACTATTGACCTGTGTTTGACCGCAATCTCACCATGGTAAGTGATGATGCGGCCGAAGGTGGTAAGCACGCAAAGCCTGGAAGGAACTGGCTCCAAGTGCAGCTATCGGAACACACTGAAAGGTGCTTGGCGACAGATTTTCAACATGAGGGTGGTAGCCAGCCAGGCGGGTACTACAAAGTACCCTACCACCGTGCTATGGTTTCCTCACGATGTTTTCCTTCACCGAAAGCTCAAGCTTGTTGTAGGATTCGAACCCGGCACATTCGTCTCGGTATCCGACGTCACTACCACTGAGCTATCTTCGCCTTGAATCGCCACTTCATCCAAACTAACAAAATTTTATTAGTATACATATATTATTATTATTATATATTAGTATATATTTAAAACAAAATATAGAAAAAATTAAAAAAAAACACTACTGCCAAAAAACTAGTTAAAAAGTAAAAAAAGCCAGTATCACTCGGGATCATGTAAAGATTCTTACGATACCCGATAACCAAATGGAAATATTTGTTTGCCGAGTGTGTATTTAATTTTCGGCTTAGTTAATACATAAGTAACGCTGCCAGCCTTCTGGGAACCCTGCCGTTAATCGGAAGCAGCGGCAGGCTTGAGGAAAATTTCTATATATAGATTGTATTTTGTACATATTTGTTGTAAATAAAGTAAAAAACATTGTTCCATCCAGCGCATTAGTAATATGTACGGAATATAAAACTATCATATTCACCATCAGTGCCAATAGTAGCAGCCAGGGTCTCTCCATAAATAGGCTGCCTCTGTCTGTTCCGCGCAATCCTCAGAGCTTGAACCGCGCTCCTGGACATCATGTGCACTATGTAAAGTGGTACGTTAGCCTGTAACAATGGAAAATATTCATATTAAAACTTCATCAAAATTGATCGAGACCGAGGCGAGGAGCTTTTTCCGCCAACGCTGGATGGAGGAAACGCTGCCGGCCTGCTGGGTACCTTGCCGTCAATCGGAAGCAGCGGCAGACTTGAGAAAAGAATCATGGCGAAATCCATACAATGATTTGTACAAAAATATAAAACATTTTAGAGGGTTTTGAATCATGCCAGAATCATGTTAAAGTACATGAAATATTTAAATAATAAAACATAACCGTTTTGATCGCGAATAGTCGCGATTCGCCGGCATGGCATAGAAATTCGCATTTTTATCCCGGAGTTGTAAAAATATTTTAAATGCCTCAAAGTTATTCCTTATGGTGCGTCCATGCTACGCGAACCGAGCACGAGCCGAGCCACGAACTAACAGGATTCGTTCGTTGCTCGCGGTCAAGAGTGGAAGTACAACGAGCATACAACGAGCCTTCAACGAGCGCGATGCGAATCCCTGTGTTCATGAAAGAACTGACATACGGGCGGAGCGCAATCGAGCGCGCGACGAATGCCCGTTCGAGGCTCGCAAGTCCTTTCACGCTACGCAACCAACGAACGAATCCTGTTGGTTCGAATTTCGGCTTGTGCTCGCTTCGCGTAGCATGGACGCACCATTAGGCACCAAGGATCAATTGTAACGTCATTCTAACGTCTATAAAAATCTTTATTTTTTGTACAAATCTCGCCATGATTCTTTTCATATTAATTGTAATTTGTACATATTTTTTTAAAATAAATAAATATATTATCATATTTTTTTTATAAAGTCAATATCATATTTGACTACGGTATAATAATATTATGGAGACTTTAAAATGAGATAAAAAATAAAAGTGTAACACGTCAACAGATGGCGCTACTAGTACATTCAATCGCATCCATCGTATTGGAACATCATCTTGTTAGATCCTCGTGCTGCAGTCATCAGGGGTCATGAGTAGTTGAGTTACCTGGTTGGCAATGACACAGGCTCTGTTGACAGCCTCCCCCTCCACCTCCTCATCGCGCGACAGCTGGTGACCCTCGGGACCTGTCACTCCTGCAGCAAGAAGCTTCTCAGTGTTGCGAGCTATTATGTGCCCGTTTTCAGCGTGCACCTGTAATATATGATATTCTTATAGTAGAACTCGCTGACACATGGATTTCTCAATGGTTTATTTTTATTTCGTTTAAGGGAATATAGTAATGGAGCAATGATATACGGGGTGGATACGACAATCTCATAAATACGATCAACTTTTATTATGGGACCAAATTCGAAATCGCAAAAAAATACAGCTGTTTTATACAAAAGGTCAACGTCTCCTCGGCAAAAATTTATGAAATAGCTGTTTTTTTTGCGATTTTGATTTCAAAGATATTATATGAGTACTTTACGCAGTTTCATTTATTGTCGTATCAACCCTATAATGATATTATTTGGTGGTATCTCAGAGTAATCAAGTATTAATATATAAATAGCTGTCTAGCTGTTTCACCCGCGCTCCCGGGATAAAAAGTAGCCCATAACACTGGGGGATAATGTCTTCTATTAGTAAAAGAAATTTTCGAATCCAACTGGTACAGAGATTAGTTAGGAGAAACAAAACTTTTCAGCTGTATTATATTAGTATTAGTTAAGTATCTTTACATCCAAACTCGGAGACGATTGCCCTGGGACGAATCGAACCCACGACCCGGGGCGTGACAGGGGCATCTAACCAACTACGGCAACTGACCAGTCTGTCGTAGGTGGGAATCGAACCTACATCTGACCCTCCGTGCGCAAGCCCAACTTGCGATGTAAGGCCCCACACAGCATTGGAGGCTTTATTACCCAGGGACCCAAAAGGTAGTAAAAACAATCCTCACCAATGGAAGAGCCTTCAGGGCTGAGCAAGTATCAAACACGGAGTAAAGGTTATAATCGTCCAACATCCAAGAGTCCTTATAAGCCATGAACATCTTGAACGAGTTGACCCCGTAGTTGTCGGAGACCAGCTGTTCCATCTCTTTCTTCACTGATGGGGACCACCAGGTCACTCCGACGTGGAGAGCGTAGTCACAGCACACCTGGCGAAGTGATTATTTTATTAGCGGTTGAGACTTGGGCTCAAGTCAACTCGAAAGTCACTTTTTAGTAAGATTTTATGTTACATTGCACAGCGGCATAATTCTGGAACATCTTATGCTATCGATAAGCCTAGCATACTCATCAGGCGCCATTTTTTTTTCAATTGCGGCGCACGATGAAACCTTTATACCTCGATTGGGGACAGTCATACGAACAAAAATTACTAAGGTATCTATGTCCTGAAACGTCACGTTACAGAGTTATTTGCAAAAACAGATCAATGTTTAACAAATTCTATAACCATGGAAAATTAATACCATATCTACTATATATACCAAAATGGCGGCCGAAAAGTATGCCAAAATCTTCAAACACCTCTTATAATTAGTGTAGATTTATAGATGTCGCTACAAACATTATTTGGACTGATTGAGAAATTGCAAGGGAATACAAATAGAGGTTTTTTTTTAATAATTTTCGTACTACAACTAAGAGTTATGCGGCTCGTATTTTATTATAATAACAGTTATGGCCCGAACTACAGAGAAACAAAACTAAAGAAATGTCCAAGGACGATATGGTACGGGACACGACTAATATTTTGTTACGTGGTTAAGTGTAATTTTAAAATCGTAAAGTTTTATGAAAACATATAACTAGTTCTGTAAATAGTAAATACGCTTAGTAGGTACCTTGCTGTCAGCTTTTTCTCGCCAACTATTGTATGCTTCTATGAGCGATTGTCCCTTCTGTGGCAGCACAAAGTCAACTGTAATTAACAGAGAAAACAAAATTAATTACTTGAAAACATACATTCGCGATTTTGAGAGATTGACAGATATAAATAAAATATTACTCACTGACAGTAGTGGTTCCTCCTGCTACAGCAGCCCTGGTGCCCTTATAGAAGTCGTCAGCAGTCCTGGCTCCCATCATTTCCAGCTCGAAGTGTGTGTGAGGGTCGACTCCGCCGGGCATCACCAGCTTGCCCGTCGCGTCTATGACGCGGGTGCCACCCGGGATGATCAGGTTACGGCCCACTTGCCTGCAATTTAAATGTCAGCTATGAAACATATGCTACGGAACTCGTGAAATAGGACTTGACGATATAGAGCGTCTATTCACACGTACGGTAACCACACGACAGCGTCGCGACAAAATTAAGTCAAACTGTGGTTACGTGTCGCTGCGGCTTTTTGCGGTTGCGTTGTGGTAGCTACAAAATGTTTGTACCGCTAGTTCCCGGTGTCGCTGGTGGTTGCATTGTGGTTGCGACGTCGCTGTCGCTGCGGTGTGGTCGGTATTACACATTCGGTCGATAGTGACGGCAAAATGTGGTCCGTGTGAATTCAACTATTAATTTTCATACAAATTAGCATTCGCTAATGTGATGTGGTTGCGGTTGAAGTGTGGTTGTGGTTCATGTGAATAGAACCTTAGGTTAATCTATGTCAGGATGTATGACAACTTTCAATCCCATACAAAAATTGTTTTTGTATTATTTTTGACAGTAGTATTATAACAACTCCCTAGATAGATGTATATAATACTACTTTATGCGACATTTTAAACCAACATAATAATTTTTAAAACGCCATTTTTCCAATTTACGATTTCAATTTATTAATGCAGAAATAACAAAGAAATTCAATAACAATCAAATACCGCCGACTCACCCCGCCCTTTTAATCGAACAAAGCTATCTAATATAACAAACGTTAAGTAACTATATTGCGTTAACTAAACTGTTATTGGGGTTAAGAATCTATTGACACCGTTGGAATTTTCTCAAGCGATGCGGGAATCTTGATTTATAGTCTCTAGAGTGGATAGTTAAAAAAAAACATCGCTATTTTGTTTTAACTGATGTATAAAAGTGATATACCGCATTCTCAATATAGAATTTAAAAAAGGCGTTGTTCCTCTAAAAATTTTATTAAATTTTTCAGAATATATTACTTTATGAATTGTAATTAAATGTAAATTGATCGCCATTCAAATTCTTTACTCTACTTTCGAATTTACAATATTACTAGCTGTCCCCCGCGGTTTCACCCGTTTTCCCGGGATAAAAAGTAGCCTATGTCCTTCTCCATACCATAGGCTATCTGCATGCAAAATTTCATGATGATCCGTTGAGTAAATGAGGCGTGAAGGCGTAACAAATAAACAAACCCACTTTTATAATAGTTAGGATGGCACCCATAGACTAGATTTACAGATTATCAGATAAGAATACTTAACAAATCGTTCAACTCTGCAGATGCAGACAGATATTTTCTTGTTGGTGATAAGGATGAATAGGCGTTGTTATACACTGAGTAAATATTGTATAGCCAGTATAAGTAATATCTTCAGTAGGTGCGATAGATTATGGTAGTTATAGTATCAATTACCTAACTATCACTCACAAAATTTTAAAATTACGCTACTTATTTTATTAAGCTGTCAACTCTATTTCTAGGTCATCTCGAAGTCTAAGATGTTATGAGTTATTTATTTAGTTTCGTACGTGAAATATAAAGATTGCGGTATCCAATATTTACCAAATCATGCACGCAGTACATTTGACAGTTCTCTATTTAAATTTAGCCGTCATCGTGCGAGTACCGCCACCCAGTACGGCACCAGTAAATATGGTGACGCGGATGCCCGCTTGTTACCGCATTAGCTGTTTCCGGCACGCGCACGCATTCGAATGTACTCAACGGAACGCGTCTATATTCTCAATTTGAAATTTTCAATTTGGAAATGAAACATTTTAATAAAAAATAAAATAATATACGTACTCGGCAACTCTATTGAAGTTTATTAAATAGGTCGGATACACACAATCACACAAATACACAATACACACTTTAGGAAATTGACATTTGTTTTCTTACCTAATTACATTTAAAGGGCTAGATTACAAAAAAAAAATTACCGTCTTTTACATTATCATAAAATATTAGACTCATATTTTTTCTTTTGTCAATTAAATAAAAAAATACGAAGATATCGTGTGTTGAAGTTCCGCGTGACGTCACGTTAGAGTACATTTTTACTCAGTCACGAGCCCCCTCTCCCGAACTTTGACTCGCTTTATCTTTGTATTTTTTTATGACTTGGTAAAGCAAAAAATATGTTATTATTAAAATAATATTTTTTGACTTATTAGAAACTGACGGACTAATTAGAATTATTATTTATTACCTAAGAATCATCCCTATTATTGTTTCGTGCTTCTGAAAATTAATAATGTATCATCCGAAAAATATCGCCTTTCAATCTATTAGTTAAAGTAATATCCAAGAAAGATCAATATAGATCCCTAATGGCAAGATTTTATACAAAAAATCTTAGTCAGGTAGCAACTCACCCGCGCGCTGCCTCTATAAAAACAATTTCACACTATTCAGACACGGCGGTTTTTATTCTACTATAAAAATAGTTTTTATTGTCCGCGAAATGTGGGTTCGAAGTTATTAGGTCAAATACCTATTACCAAATTAAATTGGTTTCGAAGCAATTCTTTACAAAATTGGATTTCATATACAATAAGGCTTTAACATTTTTGTAGACTGTATAGTTGGATTTTACTGAGGATTTATTATGGTGATTGTTTATGATATACGGTGTTGGTGTATATACAGTATAGTGTAATCCAAAGGGATGCACGTCATTTGTCCAATTATGAGGGAATCTTTCCTCATCCTACACAACTCCAGCCATTTGGAATTCAGCCAATTTCAGACGATATAGAACGATGAAGAAACTTGCTTGCACTGAACTACACTCCATTATAGTAGATTTCAAATAGCATGAGTTCGGTGACACATGGTAAGTATTTTATTAGATTTCTCAATAGTTAATGTTCATTTCGATATAATAAAAGAATACTATGGTAGAGCGAGGTTTCATGAAATATTGTGAATAGGTACTATTTCAGAGCAATCAACTAGATATTGGTAAAATACCAAGTATTGCAAAAAATAATGGTTTTTTTCACTGGAGGCCCTAGGAGGGGCGCTTATGGTGGTGGAAGCTACTGAACAAGTAACAATTGTGAGATTAAAGATATTTAGACTCCTGCGGGGTTATTTTAAAACTGTCGGATTCGATATCGGGAACGGATTCGGAAACCTTCACGGAATTCGGAAGCGTTTACGAAGATTATTAATACTGGTAGGAAATGGAAATTATATAAACTAAAATAAAAGCAAAATCGAAAATATTACGCATTTTTATTGTTGAAAGGCCTCATTTGAGTAGATTATATCAAATGCATAAAGACAGAAACTTGTTTTTTTGATTTTTTTATATTTTCAGCCTACATTTGTGTTTATAAAAATAAAAAATGTTTTCTAGTTGTATCGAACTTCATAAACTGACTGTATAGTTCATTGACTGATTGAAGTTTTGACGTTTCTCGACGGAAATGTCAATTCGATTCATCGAAAAGTTTCCGATAGCTTTAAGCAGGCGGAAATCTTTCCGAATTTTATTTAACGTATTTTTTTACCATTATTTCACATAAACTAATTATTTAAACCTATTTTAAGGCTAGTTGGTACCAAACGAAATGTGTTTGCACCTGTTTTAAGTAAATAATGAATGAGAAAGGTCTGCGGTTAATAATAGCTACATACTCAAACCTCGTAGGAACTAAAACATATTGATCACAATAATTTTGGATGCTAGATTCACTACCACTATGTGGTACTACGTATCACCTACGACTGAGAGATCTAGGTATTCATAAAATATTTGGTTTATTAAACTGTCCATGAATGTACTGAAAAAAACCATTGACATAGAGGGCTTTTTGGCGAGACCTTACAAAGTGACGTTGCGTTTTCGTTTTATTGTCAAAAATGCGTGTATTTTGAGTTTTATTTCATATTATCTGTGGTGTTTTGTACATTAAAAGATACATACATGTGCATCAGTGAAGGATAATTAAATTAATGATGTGTATTGTGACTTATCAAGTTGTCTCACAAAGTCCGTGAAAAGATTTCGTATATTGACCACCATTTTATTAAAACATGACGTTTATGGACGGTGACTAACAGTGCGTACTGTATGAAAATTATTTATTTTATGACTAGAATTTTTAACTCAAATACGACTAGGCTGTATGGTACAAACCTTTGCCTGACTTTTGGCGAATATTATAAACAGCAATTAATTTGACATATCAGTCATTTACGAAGTTCGATACAACTAAAATCTTTTTTTTATTTTTATAAACACAACTGTAGACCTAAAATCTGAAATATAAAAAATAACATGTTTCTGGCCTTATGCATTTGATATATGTGCCCAAATGAGGCCTTTCAAGAATAAAAATGCGTAATCATTTCTATTTTGCTTTTATTTTAGTTTATCATTTCCATTTCCTACCAGTATTAAAAAATCTTCGTAAACGCTTCCGAATTCCGTGAAGGTTTCCGAATCCGTTTCCGATAACGAATCCGACAGTTTTAAAATAACCCTGCTGAACTAGTTTATGAAGGATTAACCAGGACGATGGTCAAAACGAACCGTGAATGGAAGGGATCTAAAAAATCAAGATACCTCTAATAATTTTTTTGCTTGCATATTGGTCGTATCGTACGTAAACTCACTAATGTTACCTTTACTTTATAAGAATTGTTAAAATGTGATAAGGAGAAGTAGGTACTAAGACGCGATTCAATATCAATCTGACAATAATAGTCTTCCGAGAATACGGAATCGGTCTGAGCAAACACTTGAACCCAAAATAACTCGCTTTGCTTTGGCAGGTACCTATACACACGCGTCTCAAAAGAGCCCAGAAAGACTATATAGCATTCGAGACTAGAATCCAGAACATATTGCTAATGGCATCAGAGATAAAGATCGCAGTCGTTTACGAGAATCGAGATGAGAAAGACACGCGTTTCATTTCTAGATAACGTCACGTAATGACCGACACAGATTGGTGTTTACAAACATTAGCGTGCCGTTATGTAATCGGCTACCGAGTAATTAATGATCGTGTGCTCAGTGCCGATTGATACGGTTATCGTTTGTTTTTTTAATTACTATGTTTTATATTTACGTTCAATGGTTCTTTCTTATATTTGCCCGGGGATAAAAAGAAGTAATACGAAGTTTGAAGCGCATAACAACTGTACCTAGTCCTATCCGGTATGTTCTTCTTCTTAGTTTTAAGTTTGGCAACCAAATTAAGACTTATTTCTGCCAGTGTCGAGTTATATTATAATTTCCAGTCACAACAATTATCACTTTCACAGTCCTCAGTCAGTCACCGTCCATAAGTCATGTTTTACTACAATGGTGGTAATTGTACTAAAACTCTTCATGGACTTTTTGAGACAACATGAAAAGTCACCATACACATAATTAATTTCATTTCACTTCACTGGTGCACATGGATGTTCTTTATTGGGTGAAATACCACCGAAAATACACAATAAAACTCAAAATACACGAAAACGCAAAGTCACTCTGCAAGTTCCCGCCAAAAAGTCCATCCTGGTTGTTATTTCAGGTTATGAGTAACAAATCCACACAAGCACACATATTTGTCGACTTTGTTTATTTAATAAAGGTAGGTTACCTACTTAGTGGCAAAGATTATGTAGTTTTCAAATCAGAAATACATTCATTGACAAAACCGTCTCTAGCAACTCGCTGTACTTATTGGTTATCTGTAACCAGTGTTGGGCATTAATCAACTAATTTTTCAATCAACTCGTTAATTGACTAAAAAAGTAATTGCGATTAAATTAATTGCAATTAAACGTTTAATTGCATGTTGCAATTAAATTATTTAGATTAATGTAAAATAATTGTAACTCGCAATTAAAAAAATTGCAATTAACTTTTTTAATTTTAATTAATTTAACAATTAATTTACTAACCTTTATCAAAATCAATGGATAGTATTACAAGATTTCGAAAATTTGATTTACATTAAGGTTAAACATCAGTAACGAAGCGGGAAATTTTAATTTTTTCGAGTTTTTATTTTTTTTTACCTTCGTAGAATAATATGGATAGATATTTCAGTGATTCGCGACCATAGTAGTTCATTTAGCATATTGTAGAATTCATATTTTTTGTTTAAGATTAACTATTTTTTACATTTCCCAAAATAGTAAGTTTTACGGCCATTTTGAATTTTGAGAAAAGATTCATGTTTTGTTATCCCAAGGAGTCTCAAATATCAATTTTGACCAGTTAACTAATTACTTCAAAATGGCAACAATAAAAAAACCGGCCAACCGATTCGGACTCACACACGGAGGGTTCCGTACAATATTAACTAAATCAACTTTACTAAGAAAAACAACGCCAAAAAAAACGTTGCTTGTATGGGTGCCCACTTTAATTTCTAATTTTATTTAAATTTTATTATTTGTTGTTATAACGGCAATAGAAATTACACATTATCTGTAAATTTCAGCTTTCTACCTGTTACGGTTCATGAGATACAGCCCAATGACAGACAGACGGACGGACGGACGGACAGCGGAGTCTTAGTAATAGGGTCCCGTTTGGCACCCTTCTGGTACGGAACACTAAACTTTAACAGATTCTTATTTTTTCAACCAATAAAATCAAACATTATTACTTTTTAATTGTTAGTTGTTTAATTAAATTGAATAAAACAATTGAAAATTAATTAATTGTTAACTGTAGAAAATCACAATTGACAATTGATTAATTGTTAATTGCTATGACTACAATTAACAATTAATCAATTGTTAATTGTAATTTCCACAATTACAGTTGATCAATTGTTAGTTGTTATGGTGACAATTAACAATTAATTAATTGTTAATCTTTAATTAAAATTTGCCCAACACTGTCTGTAACCTACTGTCTGGTGACTCATTTATTCCTTTAGAAGATCTTATCTCCAAACCATCATGAATTTAGCCTGTCTTGATGACAGTAATTTACTAGGCAAGAGTACCAAGAAAATTAATCGACCCACTATAGCCGTTGATACGCATATATTAATATGCGTTTCATCGGACGGACGGACGGACGCAGTTAATGTTAGGATAGGACTATTTATGCCCTTTTTCCCGGACATCCTGCAAATTAAGTCCGTTTTAGTGCAGACAAAGACCGAGTTTCAGGTTTACATTTTATTTGTTATTTTAATTTTTCATTTACTTCGCGTTTCATGTATTCGTCAGCTTTGACGCTATCCGTCCGTCCGTCTGTCTGTCTGTCAGAGGGCTGTATCTCATAAACGGTAACATGTAGACAGCTGAAATTTTCAGAGAATGTGTATTTCTAGTGCCGCTATAAAAATTAAATAAAATTAATGGGGGGTGCCCATACAAAAAACGTCTTCTAGTGGTGTTTTTTTTTTGTTGCGCCTACTATTCATTTCATAGTTAATTTGAGTTAGTTATTATTATTGTATGGAACCCTCCGTGTGCGAGTCCGACTCGCACTTGGCCGGTTTTACATAGATTCTAAGGAGTCAATCTAAGAAATTTAACAAATAAAAGCTCAATTTGGTAATATGAAATACTTGCCTACAAACACGCCCTTTATTTCATTTTCAGTTTTTGTACAAATCTAATTTAGTACGGGTCAATTAGGATAATTAAATGGAGTTACACCTATTCAACATACCTACTAGGTGTGGTGACAAATGCCCTTGGCTTGGCGGTGCCACCCACGTTCAACCTAGTTATAGGTAGATAGGTCTATGGGATATTCCGTTATCCATTTACTATTGTATAATGTTATATGGCCATCTACCATGGACGAGCAAAAGCAGCTTTACGTACCAGCATTAGAGTCCAATTCAATAAGCTTAGGAATGGCCCATTTATAGTACCAACAGATAGTAAGTAAAGTTTGCCTATCTAATAAAAGTGATCCATATACATATGTTTCTAATGGGTTAGTCAATTTGCACTTACAGGTATTCTAACCAAAGAATACTAACTCATCATCATCATCATCAGCCTATAATGTCCCACTACTGAGCACAGGCCTCCTTTCACAGATGAGGGTGAAAGGGAATTGGCAATACTCCACCACGCGTGCCCACTGCGAATCGATGGAGGTAGGCTAGTGGTCAACCTACTGTTGGAATTTTTCAAGCCGCCTCCAACTAGCTTAACGACTATCACAATTAAGTGATAACCGGGACCAACGGCTTTACGTGCCTTCCGAAGCACAGAAACGCTATATTCGCGTATTTCAAATCGAAATACCACTAGGCGGTCACCCATCCAGGTACCGTCCACGGCGGTGGTAGCTTAACTTCGGCAATCGATTAAGAACGGCAACTCATGCTACACCACGAGCGCTTCAGAAGAATACTATGACCACAACGATAAATTGGCGGTGGAGTGTGTGTCCCTTACACTCCACCGCCAATTTAACGTCGCCCGCAACGTAAAGGTATGGTACTTAGTACTTCTGATACTATTACCCCGCCCATCGACCACATGGCTCGCTGTGTGTGTGATTTAAAGCATTAGTGCGCTTGTGCTTGTATGTTGGTTCTGCCTAGGGTGTGGTTCTAAAGAAGCTGTAGTCTCTTAAAGATTTTATGGTTCTTTTACATAGTTAGTCATATAGAACTGACCTTGGATATCCTCTTATGCTTGACATTAGATATTTTTTATACTTTTTCTCTGACGTCATCATCCCATGCTAACTAAATCATGTCGGGCCAAGTAAGTATCGCTATAAAAAATGGCCGTCCATATTCGACAAACATTGTCGTAATATTTTATGTAGATACATACGGACATACATTAGTTAGATACAATATATTAGGGATACTAGTCACGTATGTTCATATAGTCTTCCATATATGATGAAGTATTCACATTTACAATTTATATTAAACCGGCCAGTTCTTCAGTTGGTAGGTATCACTAAGCAATGAAATAAATAAATCCACAGACACAATGCACATACAGTTTGCATGGAGGTTAGATACCCCGAGTGCCACCACGCCACTAGTTGTGATTGTGAGTTCAATTCCCATCCAGGACAAACATTTGTGTTGACCGTAAAAGTATACATTTACAATCTGATGCTGCAATATGGAGTAAATATGTTTCTGGTTTCCATAGTAAGTACCAAACATCACTTGCTATTGAAATATTGACTTTGACATGGCAAAAACTTGCCCTGTCCGTCAAGAACTAATACAGAATTGTGATCTATTGTACACTTGCGTTTAAGTCTTTATGGAATCGATCCCTCAATCGAAAAGTGTAGTGCACAAAGTGTAAATAAGTGTGAGAATGCAAAGTAAATAAGCTATAAATAAATGAGGCATTGCATACAAAAGCAATCGCCTACGCACTATGACTGCATTCGATGATATGCTTGACTTTTATCACTTGGTCATTGATTGAAATAACAAAAATCCGACTCTTGTAGGGTTTTTTTTTTTAAATTGAATTTGTTAAAGACTACGACATCGTGAATATTATGGGGTCAATCCTGTGTCTTGGCCAGTCATATTGAAGTTGTATTAAGTTTAAATATGGGCCGATCCCGGCGGCACTGCAATGCCGGGCCGACCCGTGACGGGAGTGGAGCGAGCCCCGTACATCCCGTCTGGATACAAAAATCAGTTTAATATACTGGTCCCTCAGTGAGGGAACTTTCAGATATTAAGCTGAAAAGAACAGATACTACACTTTGATCTTAGCCAAAAGGCCGAGAAGCGATAACCAAATTCTCGAATTCAAAACTAATGAGTAAACGCAGGTGAATCTTAACATCGCGATGTAGAATTACATGTGACAAATACAGCGACATCTTTTGTCAACAGTTTACGTCGACGGCACTGATGACGTCACAAATCGACCCCTCAGTATATCGAACCCTTCATTACTTTGAATAAATTATATATTATCTGACGATATTACAAGGGTACCTTTATGAACCAAGCAAAGGTATCGAAGGTATATTCCACCAGCTATTATCACCCACGTGAGTACAATATTTATTTTTATTTTGTTATTGAAGTATCTCCAAACTCCAAACCCACTTATGGATGTGGATGATGTCAATAAGTGTATTAAATTCAATAGGTGATTTAACAACAAGAAAGTTGTGTTCCTGCGCGTGAGTAAGGTCGCCAGAGCTCATAGGGGAGGAGGGAAAGGTCGGTAACGCGTGAGCGATGCTTCGTGTGTTGCAAGCGTCCATATGGCTACGGTAACCGCTTACCATCAGGCGGGCCGTATGCTTGTTTACCGACTTAGTCGTGACATGATAAACCAATTGCACTCGGATATCTAAAATTAATTTTGTTATACTGTGCTAATTAATACCCTTCCGTAAGTACCTTGATCTTGATATTCACCTCGTTAATTATTTAGTACAGTTCACCGAGTTCCCTTTGTGGGAGGGAATTCAACCAACAGACGTTTGTTCGCACGCAACTGCTTTCAAGGTTTGTTTTTATTTTACGTATGGTAATAAACCAAACACCCCTCTTTCTAGTGAAGTAATGGTAAAACACCTTGTCATGTATTATTTAAATATTGTTAAAAGATATGCTTTAGCTACATATTCTTTCTTTCAACAAATAAACTACTGTATTAATCTACCTGTATAAATATTTACATGCATCAAGATTCAACACAGCAAACATAACAATCCTTCTTGATTCCTCATCATCTTTGTGAACCCACCTAGTTCTGGTTTGTATGCCCTCGTGTACCACATCCAGGCTCTGGGCGTTCGCATCCTTAAAGTAAATAAACTAACGAAACACTATTTGCCCAATCGATTACTTCCGTCGTGTTTCATTTCTTCGCAACAAAGGCATTCCCACAATATCAGATTTTTCCGATAAGCGTAAATATCAACGCGTTTGTGCGTGACCGTATTTTCTCAAACATAACTGACGTAATACTGAATAGCAAATGTCACGCTAAGGCGAGTCACGAATAGGCATTTCGCCTCTTTCTCAGTTATAAATTGATATGCTTCGAAAATGTTGTTGCCTTGGCATGAGAAAGTAAGCTAAAGAAATTGTTGACGATTTAACTGTTTGCTTACAAAATTTAGCTGAAGATTTACAATATGTACTTGATGGAACTGACCTCAATTGGACGGGTGAAAAGAAAAATGGCGAAATTAATATTATTCAACTGATGATGGGGTTAATTGCTTCAGTAACTTATAACTATGATGGGATAGGTGTTAGTGGTGGTGGAATTAAGTCTATGTTATCACTTGATACTTGTAAAATGATAATAAATAATACCGTATCGTATCAGTTTATCTTATTAGTTCTTCAGTTAAGGTAGCGTAAGTAAAGATAGGTCCAGTTAAAATTTAATTAAATGCTAACGATGACCATAGGATAGAGCTGCTCTAGTATTTTTTTTAATACAAGCTGGTAACTTAATGAACTGGATCTTCGCTCTGTGTATATTCAGATTTTGGATGCCTTTTCCTAAAAGGCATCCAAAAATCTTCTTTTAATATAATCTTAATTAATGATATTTATATAATAACAATTTATGAGGGCCGATCCCGGCGGCACTGCAATGCCGGGCCGACCCGTGACGGGAGTGGAGCGAGCCCCGTACATACCGTCTGGATACAAAAATCAGTTTAATATACTGGTCCCTCAGTGAGGGAACTTTCAGATATTAAGCTGAAAAGAACAGATACTACACTTTGATCTTAGCCAAAAGGCCGAGAAGCGATAACCAAATTCTCGAATTCAAAACTAATGAGTAAACGCAGGAGAATCTTAACATCGCGATGTAAAATTGCATTTGAAAAATACAGCGCCATCTATTGATACATCTGTAATACCTGTATCTGTAATACTTTCGTTGACATTCATATTGTTATCTGGCTGGCCTTGGCCTTCGCTTCACTTTGATAACTTTTATTGTATAATAAACAAACTAGTTCATTTGGTTTGATGTACAATCCAATCCACAAGGACAGGAATAGTATTCGTTAGGAATATAAGTACGATCGGATTTGTCACCCACACAGACAGCTCTTCCGATTTCTGCGTGGTTCTAAATAGTTCAACGACATCGTTGAACTATTCAATTATTTTTATTTAGACTTGCGGTCGGTGTATTTAAAAAAAATACAACTATACGGCAGAAGAATTACACAAATTGGTAGCTATTTAATCTTTCTCTTGAATGCTCAAATCATTGTACTTCTTCTAGCGTCTACTCATCATATTTGTAATATATCTAATCAATCATTAAGATATTGTTTAGACAACAATTTAGATTCTGCTAACGTCATAAATGTTTAATATGTTGGCAGCCTTGCTAACGTTGGCGGGAACAATGAAGACGTCACTAATTGGAGCGGGCAGGTGCTTGACCTGACACTATTCTATTGTGTAACAGAGAACGCGCTGTGAGAGAAAATTGCGAACTATGTAAAGTTTTTATTGTTTTCATCACCAATTATTACGTTTTCTATTGCATAAGAAATGTTGCCATTCAACCTAATTGTATCTTCGTGATATCTTTGCATGAATGATACAATTTCTCTAATGACGCACGATTGTTTGAAACAATCTTAGCAAGGCTTTGATGTTGAGGTAAATATTCAAAAATACAAATCAGGTAATAGCTTTCTGTGGTCAGACAATTAGACCATAGTAAGTTAACTAAAACGCAAGCAATGTAGGTAACTTCTTATTCAGGAATGGATCCTATAGTAAAGTGAAGGACGCAAGCATTGTAACTTTCCTAGATATCTCTGGATATAATACCCATACTTTTTGTAAGACGATTGTTGATAACGCTACTGAATTATGCCATAACTCTTCGTCAAGTTAACCCCATGCGTGTGCGCAGATAACTGTTATACTTTATTTATGACCACTCACAGTCGGAACCGTAGGTACTCTAATAATCCATATCAGTAAATCTTAAAAACTGTACGCAAACGTCAAACGATGCCATAGAGAATTACGCAAATACGTTTGTAGTATTTTTCTTTATTTCTGCTCTAGCATCCATAAAACACGCAATTTTTTTAAGGGATGATGTGACATTGCACCTAGCATTAGTTTTTTGTTTGCGTAACCTTACCGCCACTTTTTAGCTTTAGCATTCGAATACGGCTTTTCCCCTAACCGCAGTAACAATACCATCACCATGGCTATTGCACTTGACTTGACGCCATACAGTAACCAAGTCAACTGCTAGTCTAACTCCTCTGTACCTACTCTTACCATCCATCAACTTTACAACCGATTTCTAAGTATTTCCAGCCCAGTTAAGTGGCATACACGATAACTGTTGATACGGGCTGTTAGTCACAGAGTAAATAAACTACTGACAGTGTGGCATGTGGGCGATGACGTACAGTTCTATGTTAAACACCGTTTAATGTCGGTTACACTTGTCTAGGAATTGGATTGTGACCCATAAATATCATGTTAGCACTTATGCATCCTTTTAGACGTTCTATTTTCGAATTGCAATTTTTAATCAGAGAAAAAAAATTAATCAAGATGATACATGATTTGAATCATAAAACCTGAGCGAAGATAACATAAAGTCAATTGTTTGGCAGAACGCCTAGGTGATCGCAGTTAATTCTTGGTTTTTGTGTTTAATAAACTTTGTTATACCATAAAGTTATACTATAAAGTCGAATAACTCGAAACAAATCAAAACTTTTCACATTACTTTTAGCTATCACCGAACAGTACAAAAGTAAATTAAACTTCGGTAAAGTTTAGTTTGGTACCTAATTCAATAGCCATTTGCATAATTTTATAGACACAAATACTGCAATATGTATTTATTTGTAAGTTTAACTTCGAGTTAGTTGTAAATTGCAATAACCACTTCAATAGCTTTTTGATAAATTGGCACATCATGTGATACGACGCTCTGACTACAGATAAAGTTGACTGATCCAATCAGAAAAAAAAACAAGTCCAAATATTGAGTGCACTTACAGACAAAATGAACGTATTTAGTTTACTGTGAAGAATGAGAAACTAACTAGCTAAGTCTATCCTTATTCTTTGCTATAAGGATACCAATACAAACACATTTTTCTATAAGCATTATTTAAGCATTTATTTTTATACATTGTTTAAATACTTTTGTACAATAAAGAGTTATCTATAATTAGAGTTATCTATCTTCCATAACCAGAATTTGTTATTTTCATTTTCATTGGGAAACAACAGATTCTGGATACAGGTACGTATTTTATTTAACCAATAAACGAAAATCTAGAGATTCTTGTAACTTGTTATTTTCCATTTATAATGTGATCATTCAAACTCTAGAGTCACCTTTGTCCTCTTCATCATCACAATAACCTTTGTTTCACTCAGGGCTTGCTGCACAATGGATCACTCATATGAATCACGTAAATATTACAATTTGGAGCTATAAAGTGAATAATTAGAGTATTATTTGGGCCATACCCGGCGGCACTGCAATGCCGGGACGACCCGTGACGGGAGTGGAGCGAGCCCCGTACATCCCGTCTGGATACAAAAATCAGTTTAATATACTGGTCCCTCAGTGAGGGAACTTTCAGATATTAAGCTGAAAAGAACAGATACTACACTTTGATCTTAGCCAAAAGGCCGAGAAGCGATAACCAAATTCTCGAATTCAAAACTAATGAGTAAACGCAGGAGAATCTTAACATCGCGATGTAGAATTACATGTGACAAATACAGCGACATCTATGTTAACATAATATCATAATTACAAGTAATAATTTCGTTGACATTCAATATTGCTATCGTTCTGGGCTTGGCCATTACTTAGATATTTTTTCTGTATTAATAATAACAAATTAATACAGTTTTAATCGGGTATTATAGATCTGGTTTGAAGTCCATTCATCTATAATGGACAGAAATATTGTTCGTTTTACGGCATGGAAGTATTGACCAAATGTCAACTGTATAGCAGAAGAGTTACTCAAATTGATAAAGGAGTATTTTTCTATCTTTAGACCAATTGTACTTCCTTTCACTAGATTAGTCATTTATTCAGGAGGTCCAGAATCGTGTACCGAATCCATGCTGTCAGTGTTTATTATGATGTCACTTACATCTAGAGTCTCTACACTTTAATTTGTTGCATCATCAGTAGGTGCGATACATTGCACAAGTTTCACTAACTGTCATTCAGTACTTTTACTTCCATAACGTCAGTTGAAGTAAAATGTGTCATTGAGTTGTCAACTCTAGAGTTAAAACTATTGAAGCATCCACATATGTATATGCCTATAATATCAATGCTTGCATTCATCGCACTGAACACGATAGCGTGTCTGTCGATGAATTTACAGGTTCACTACCGAAAGTGAACTTGAAAAACACTATTGGATAATGGATTTCACTTTTAAACGCTTGCTATGAATTTATTGCATGTTTCCTATCTTGTTTGCATGTGTTCACGCAAAATTGTCGTGGATTGTGTTTTTTTAGAAAATGTATTTCATTAAATATTATTTATTAAAACTAGTCGTCTTTTTTTAGAAAATGTATTTAATTAAATATTATTTATTAAAACTAGTCGTCATAAAAGTGGTCAAAATTCAACCTAATTGATTAAAAATGTTTGTTAAAAGTAATTACTTTCTGCATAAAATGCCTTCTTGTCCATATAAACTCAAACCATGGAATATCCCACTCCTCTGTGCGCCCAATATGCTTAAAAGGGGATACAAATATTTCTCTATAGGTATTTATATAGGTATATAGACGATGCAATTTAATTAAAACCTTTTATTCTTTGACATTCCTCAATACTTCTACATTCAAATACAAAAAAAAATAATTAAAAATTCGGAAATCAAATCCTCGTGGACACCGAACACACAGTACGTAGGTACTCTGTGTTTTTGTAGTTAGCGTTACTGCTATAGCAATCAAGGATATGTATTAGACAAAGGCATTTACTACATTTTGGTCACCAGACGAATTAGAAGACATACAATTACATTAAGAACGGTAAGCCGCGAAAGCACTGGGGCATGTGACGTCACGTAATCAACCGGTTATCACAACCTACCTCACTGTTGAATGTCGTAGCATGCGTCAGAATTTTAACATTCTTAATTTAATAAAAAGGAAATCCTTTTAAATCAGGATTTAAAAGGATTTCCTTTTTATTAAATTCAATAATTATCAGGACGTTTGCTATTTAATAAAATAGCTTTTTTATGGTAAAAGGTTGACAATCTACCTGATAGAAGGGCTTACCTATTTTTACCCAAAGGGTACCAACGGGACCCAATTTCTAAGCCTCCGCTGTCCAACCGTCCGTCCTTTTGTTGTCATTCGAGTTGAGTTTAATCTATTTTCTATAATTAAAAAAAAAAAACTATTGAAGAACTGTCCGTCCGTCTGTGTATCGTCAGTTGAAATTTTCACAAAATGTGTATTTTCTATTCGTTACGTCTTTACGGAACCCTTCGTGTGCGAGTCGGACTCACACTTGGCCGTTTTTTAAATATTTATTTATTTTGTAAAAGGATATTTAGAGATAGATAAATTTACCCCTTTATTCATAAAAAAGTTATCAAAAGTTGATTAGCTAAAATTTGGTGATCGAAAGAGTGAGACCGGGGCACACTATTACACTGATTTAGTTAAAAAGCGAGATTTATAAAACTCACTTGATGACTCCATCCTCGATGTAGACATCAGCATCCTCCATACCATCATCGTTGACCACCTTTCCATTCTTGATCAGTAGACGGTTTTGCGAACTCTGCAACAATTACACAGATAATGTCAGGAATTTTAAAGGAAAATTAACATTATTAATTATGAAAAAGGTTCGAATCATCACGATCAGGTGATAAAAATATCTTCTTTATTGTAAAGCTATAAGATGAATTTAATGATAATGATAAAAGTCACCAGAGGACATAGAAAACAGAGGAAACCTGTACTAACATAGTCACAGTCTAGTTATTAAGTATCATCTATGGTCAGAGTAGCATTAGGGCTTATACCTAATTATGAAACGCGCATTTTTGATATATTTATAAACGGACTAGTTTCCGCCCCTCACGGTTTCACCCGCGTTCTATGCGTTAATCCAGAACACATTCTATCTTTGTGCCAAAATTCATCCAAATCAATTGAGTAGATCTGGCGTGAAAGAGTTACAAAGATCAATGCGGAAACCTTTCGCGTTCATAGGTATTATTAGTAGGAGGCTTCGTAGAAATTAATTTGGAGGTACCTATAAACCACTTTGTTGCTTAATTCATAAATCTATGTAAGTATGTCAAAATCTTTGAAGCATTTAATATTCAATCAATTCTGATATAGATAAGGGTAGATATAAATCCCTAACTCACAGAATAACTAATGAAAATAACATTACATTTACTGCTGACCGACAGATTTGTAAACAAGACGTTTGACATGAAAATGTGTGTCGATAATGGATGACACATACAGAATTTTATCATGGTGATTGAATAGAATAAATAAATAAAGCTGACTATCATTTACTTAAAGTAAGTAAGGTAAGTTCGATTTCGAACCATCTACATAGTTACTGGCTGTAAAAAACATTCAATAACGTGAATACTGGAAAATAAACCACATTCTAAGTTCAAATCCTGTCGCGAGATTTGCAAATGGCCTCAGGAATTTCTAAATTTGTCGTGCAAAAAGGATGTTACACCACTGCATTTTTGCTACCAACCTACTTACTTTAGTAGTTTGCCAATAAGTCTGGACTACCTGGAAAGACTAGGGTAAGTGGATACAAAGACATTACTAAAATATACCACAAATAGGGATACATGTACATACAATATAATACGCATGCTAATTCCAAATCTAAGCTACAACATGTAACTTACTTTGATTTTAATCCCAGTAATATTTTTAAACGTAGCATCAACAGTCATTTTTTCAAAAATTCAAATTCAGAACAATAGAATTCGATAAATCCGATTAAGGAATAAATTCGCGTCACGATCGGTTGTAACGGCGAGAATGGCGACCGCCACGCCACACGCGGGACACTGACTGAAACTGTAAATCTGATGCCGAAAATAGAAGGTAACCACCACGTCCCCCTCGCTTTCAGCTATGTGTTTTTATAACGAGTAGAAAGTGATAAGTGTGATGTGATGTGAGGTAATGATGACAATGACGTTAACACGAATATCGTAGCTAGCTTGAAAAACTAATCTGCTATGATTATTTTGTTGCTAAACTGCTACTACAAGTTTTCCAGTATCTCACCAAAACAGCACTCCTCAAAAATGGAAATAGCCAGAAACAAGAAGCAGGCAAGGTGCCTGGATAATTTCCAAATGCATAATTAATCTGGACTTTTACCAAGATAAATAAATAACCAGTCCTGAGTAAGCATTTTCTAAATTTACTTGAAAAGCAAAGAATAAAAATATGGCAAAACAAGCGATTGCAATTATCGATAGTGACACTGAAGGTAAATAAGTGGCAGAAAAACAAATTCCCATACCCAGTTAGAAAAACTAGTACGAAGGCAAGGAAAAGCGCGCGAAACCGTTTCGTGACGCCATTTTGAATCGACTTTCCCAGACGATAAGCCGCCTACATACGCATTGAATTGTCATTTTAAATCTTTTGCAATCGATCGTAATTACTACCAGTCAAACGTCTATTGTTTCTATGTAATTAATGATACTGTTTCTTATGTTTTACGTAAATCATTGTATTTTAGGTCCTTGACTTTGTATTTATGGCATGTGATGAGCAGATGCTTGGTGCGATAGTCATAAAACGTATGTACTTTTAATTTATTGCCTAAGATTAGTGAGTCTGGCTGTATTTGGATGAAAATACGTTGATGTTTTTATTCTTGACTAAAATGGTTAAAATTGTTTCAGATCTCTTGATCTTAAGTAAAAAATGTACCCGAATCAATATTTATTAAACGAACCACACCGCCTGTCCTCTGTTGACTAATCAGTCAATCCGTCAGGAAAGCCCTTTCATGTATATTTAGATGGAAACCCATTTTACACACAGATGGGGCCTGTGGCTAAAATAACTTGGTGAGGATACAGGCTAACCACAGGATTTTTAATGTTTCCATGACGAAAGTTAAATAGTACAGAAGCAATTCATGGTTATCATCATAAACGAAGTTACACAAAATTTTGATTCTGGTGAAAGAAGTTATGTGATAGATTATACAAACTGCACGGCTTAAGATAATAACATAAGGTTCAGTGAACTCAATGCAGAAATATTGATTCAGTGAAATAGTAAGAAACGTAAATGTAAACAATATCAAGTTTCTCTGTATGACAGACAAGTCAAGTCAATCCACGCCAAATACACGCCAAGCAAAATAAAATTGTCATGTAGCAAAATATTTTTTTATTGTATTCAATTTATTAAAGGAAATATAAATACCTAAGCAGAAAGAGAAATGAAATGAGCTCTTGACTTGAGTAGTTTCAGTAGTTTTGGAATAAGATAAAAAATCTATGAAATCTCAAAAGCAGTACCACCAACTACTATATTATAATACGAAATACACCGATGGACACACAGACAGACAGACGACGAGTAAAAGTTATCCCTTGCAATTACCGTATTGTTTGTATTACTAATAGCGGAGCCCGACTATAAGGATTGTATTTCATGTCGGATGCTTCTTTGCTTTACTAAGAATGTGCTAATAGGGTGTCGAATATACGAATAACAAAGATCTGGAGAAGTGTTTAAGTATGATCCGTTTTGTAGGGGATAGAAAGTATTTAAGGGTCATCAATGTAAGTGAGTAATCAATCATCACTTAAAATAGATTTAGTAGATATAATGCAACAGACCTCCAAATATCCAAGTTATTATGGAAGATGTAAAGGAAAAAGACGATAAATTGGACACACCGATTCGAATATCAACACATTAAAACAGAAAATATGCTTTTACAGTCATGAAGATGAAAGTATGGTTGCAAAAAAAGTTACCTACAGTATATAAAACATCAAAATCCAATAATCGTGTCAGACCCCTCCTGAGCGATGGAATCACATCTCCAATATCAGACGACGCTGCTATAGGTTAAGCTGTAATAACAATTTCCGCACAAGCTATCTACGTTTATGATATAATTTTATGGATAATAATCTACGATCATAACATGAATTTTAAAAATCTTTTACCTTGGATATAAACAATGAAAGGAAGATAAAGATCAGGCGATATTAAGTATCTATAGAGCGGGACTTCAAATAGATGCTAATCAGGTTTTGCGAAATGCAAACGCGTGCAGCCGCAGAGAGAATGCGTTTCTGACACCTGATAATATTAGGCTATTCTCGGAAACGACTAATCCTATTGCGATAAGACTTCCAAAGGAAGGTTTAGTTTTTTCTTACGCATAGCTTAGTGAAAGTCCCATCATAATCAGATTAGCCGTTTCAGTGATTTGGCCCATATTATCAGATGTCAGAATCGCATTATCTTGGCGGCATCGCCTTTATCACTAACATAATTTTACCATCAGAGAGCGTTTCAGCGTATTCTAGAGGTTTGGGTAATTGAGATTCCTCTTCAAAATGGAATTAACTGTCTCACTCCACGAAAGTGAAAAATAAAGCAGTAATACGTTCTCAAAATTAAATAAAATTACAAATCCAAGCATTTCAATTGTAACTAATTTAACCTATGAAGGTCATGACAATGCTAACCTAACAAATACAATGCACAGAGCACACAATGCCTAACAAAACTATTATATTCACACAATGACGAGTTGCATACAAACGTACAATATATCAGTATGGTACAGTTGGTAATCTTGAAGTGCATTCCATGGTTATCTGGGTCATTAGAACATCATTATAAACCTGTCAGTACTGATAGCAGGTGTAAAAGATGATTTATTAAAACCTAAAAGCATTAAGTCCATTTCCTGATATTGAATACGGTATCTGAAGGCAATAAAGTCAGCTTTTCCTAGTGTTAGTGATCGACAGACCTGTCAAAGAGCATAAAAGAAAGAGAGATCCATCATTAGAAAATAGTGTATGACGTGATGAGGTAGCGGAGAAACTTTCCGATATTGAGACTGAAGACAACCTAAGAGTCTATAAAAATCTCTCATTTTAGGCAAAAGTTGAAATGTATTTCATATTTTAACAGACGAAAAGACAAGCAAGTGAAAAAGCCGGTTTTAAGTCAAAGTAAATAAGATCTTTAGTTTTGATCACACATGTAATCAGAATCGGAAGACTATTAGTAGAATCACCTACAAGTAACATATAAATACAGGTTTAAATATTTAAATAATATGCAAAGCAATTAGACTCGAATACAAATTTCTTGGAAATAGTATACTCAAACATGGTAAATTAAGATTGTTTACTGTATCACTTTACTGAACGGCTTAACGATAGGTGAGGGAAGACTCCAGGGAGCCATGGAAAAGATCGGATTACAGACAAAGTCAAATAAATTACAATATCTAATTATCATATTCATAAAGCTAATCACCGAGAATAATTCCAAAACAAAGATACAATTCACTTTGATACGGTTACTGAATACAGGTTCTAGTGTTCAGATGTTTATTACCCATTTAATTGCTTTCATACAGACGGACTGTTGTCGATATAACATAATATAAACCCACATTACCAGCAGATTTATAGGAAATCTCCAATTCGTGTCAAAATAACATTCCGCCTACACTCAAGCCCACTCTATGGCAAAAAGTAAACAGAAAGTCGAAATAATGATGATGAACCAGACATGCTTCTAAATTCATTAACACTGGCATAGCAAGCTAGCAATCTGCGAATGGGAAATACAAATAAATCTCAGTATGAACTTAGTACAATGTTTCTCACTCGTTCTTATCGAGTACAGGTTACTAACCTTTTCTATTGTTAATCTTTGTAAGGGATTCTACAACAGATTCAAAGATTTACACTCAAAGGAATGGCTATTTACAGAACAACCTTACTACGCGAGTTTGTAAATCCTGTTTCACCACTGTTTACAAATTCATAGGTTACTTTCTTTTGAATTTTGCTGTTTACGGAAGTAACGTTTTTGTTCCGTTTTTATAACTTCTTTAATGTATAAGAGAAAGGGTACAAAAGGGTTTACAGGTTTATGGTTAAAGTAAACTGTCTCACCATTGCGCAGTCCTGTCTCGAGTTTCACGCGTCCAACCTGTTTTGCAGCAAACACACAACTGGTCGCACCAGCCTGGAGGATAGCTGTACGTTTAATGACTTCATCGTACGTATGTACATGTTATCATTTTCTCTAGTGTTCGCAAACTTGAACGTTGAAAAGTACAATTACTTATGGTTAGATAAAAAGCAAATAAACTTTATCGCTTATCAAAGAACTTGGTACTATTTTTAAGATGATGTTTTTATTTTTTTATGAGCTTGTTGTTAATAATCTCATCTGCAATGGAACTGAATAAAAATATCGTCAAAATATAGAGGGATATGTTGAAGCTAAAGACTGAAGAGTCCGATTTGAAAATTCTTGTTGCGTTAGACAGCCCGTTTATTGAGGAAAGTGCAGGTGGAACCGCGGGCACAGCTATTGGACCAATAACAAATGTTGCATGTTTCAAAATCAGGTTCTACAAAACAACTCCGAGCATCCTTCATACAAATTGTACATGATTATTACTTCGTTCGTTCTTGGGATCGATGGGCTTTTTAACCAATTGAGAGAGATCTCAAGTGTCCAGAGTTTCCCATGATGCGGGTCGTTAATAATATACCACCAACGAAGGCTTGCACTTACATACAATACGATAAAACGACAATGCAATAAGAATTTATGTATGATACATGCAGCTAATTTCAGGGAATCCCAGGTGATTATAGCAGTAATAAAAAAATTTAAACTCATCAGCAGTTAACAGATTAAACTACAAAGGGACCAATGAAGTGCTTTATACGATGCCATCTTGTTGCTAAAACGGGGATTATCAAGATTAGGTATCTTATCTTATACCAACAATGTAGCAAATACTCTGAGAAGTAGGTTATGTGGCACTGGCGACCGAAGATGCCAAGATGCTATGACATAATAATATGTTTGTTTTTATCGTTAGTGCTGTCATAGCTTCGGCTGTTGAAATGCATGTTTTCGTAACAATGCATGCTAATGTATGCAGTCAATCGTTAATGAGGACAAATCTTGTTTAACAATTAGCTAAGACAACTGTGACAAAGATGCGTCAATTTTGATTGAGCTGAGCAAAGATAATTCAAATACTGATGAAGCTAATGTAGCTATTAATATGGGAAGATAGTAAGAAGCAGAAAAATAATATTGCAACTACTTTCCATTTGCGTATAACAAGAATGCGGCCCGTATTTATGCACATACGCAGTAAAAGCCTTTTGAAAATGAGAAGGAAGTAAAACCCCGACGCGCCATTACAATGCCCTCGTCTGAGTCACAAGTTCACCGCCGTCTAGTCTACTCATTGAACAAGGGGGAACGGAGCACGCTATCATGAAGGCACATCAATAAATGGCAGAGCGACGAGTTACTAGGTAGGATCATTTACTAGCTTTTCCGTCATGGTTTCAGATATTACCAGACGGAACTGATAAACTATGTTATCCCTCTGCTAAATATTAACAATAGGTTGGTCAGTTTATATGTTCAATAGCCATCGCGGAAGAAATCTTTTAGAATAGTAATATCGAGCAATCCAACTCCGCAACTAGTAAGTGCTTTTGCACAGATTAATAAACAGTACCAACCAATCATCTGCATCTTAATGTTTAGTGTGTCCTTGACTGAGCCAATCAGAGCGCATTGTCTGTGATGGACATTTGGCGGAATAGATTTCAAACAAAATTGCGCTTCTTTTGGTAAAATTCGATGCCAATAGCAAACAAATTCGGGTTCGCATTGATCGATATTATATATTCTGTGCCTCAATATGAAATGTTTAGTCTTTGACTAATGATATATCCAGACGGAGCTACGAAGCTGTTTACGCGTCGATAAAATAAGCCCCTAACTGTTAGGGGCTTAATCATTTTCCCGTCTTCAGTGTCAGTCGAGACGTCACTGGGACACAACCAAATTCACCAAAATTGTATTGTTTCAAAATGTCGTTTTGTGTGATAAAAGTGTATAAAAACTACATGGGTCGATCTAGACCAACGAAAAAACTCACCTATCATCGGTAAGTAACAATATTTCCTATTAGTTTCTGCAATATAAGCCATTGAAATGTTTCGAAAATAAATATTTTGAGTAAGCGCCATTTTTTATGTGTTGCCTGTGCTGCCAGTTTATGAACTCAAAACTCCCATGGTAATATCAGTCAATAGTTAAATACGAGTATGTAGATACTGATATAAATCAAAAGCGACGGTGGACAAGTCGAATTTTTGAGTGGAAAGTCGAATGTTTTTTTTTAACCGACTTCAAAAAAAGGAGGAGGTTCTCAATTCGAATGTATGTTTTTTTTTTTTTTTTTTTTTTATGTTTGTTACCTCATAACTCCGTCATTTATTAACCGATTTGGAAAATTCTTTTTTTATTTGAAAGGGTACGCTTCCCGTTTGGTCCCATTGTCATCAGATCAGGATTTGATTACTTTTTAGTGTACTTTGAAGTCGGTTTAAGGTTTTTGTAAAACAGTCCAATTATTAATTTACAGCGTACCCTTTCAAATAAAAAAATAATTTTCCAAATCGGTTAATAAATGACGGAGTTATGAGATAAAAAAAAAAAAAAAAAAAAAAAAATACATTCGAATTGAGAACCTCCTCCTTTTTTTGAAGTCGGTTAAAAAAATAAGGTTATTCGACACGCGTGTATGTAATATTATTGGAATTGCAAAATATTCACAATTTAAAATAGTGTCCGCCATATTGAACTATTTAGTTATTGGTCCGATTGCTCTCAAAATTGATATTTGGGAGACTCTTGGACCATATAACATGAATCTTTGCTCAAAATTGAAAAAAAGTGGCCGCCATTTTGAACTATTTAGTAATTGGTCCGATTGCTCTCAAAATTGATATTTGAGAGGCCTTTGGAACATAAACCATGAATCTTATCTCGAAATTCAAAAAAGTGGCCGCCATGTTGAACTATTTAGTTATTGGTCCGATTGCTCTCAAAATTGATATTTGGGAGACTCTTGGACCAAATAACATGAATCTTTGCTCAAAATTCAAAAAAGTGGCCGCCATATTGAACTATTTTGTTATTGGTCCGATTGCTCTCAAAATTGAGATTTGAGAGACCCTTGGACCATATAACATAAATCTTTGCTCAAAATTGAAAAAAGTGTCCGCCATTTTGAACTATTTAGTTATTGGTCCGATTGCTTTCAAAATTCATATTTGAGAGAGCAATCAGACCAGTAATGAAATAGTTCAGTAGGGCGGCCGCTTTTTTCAATTTTGAGCAAAAAATTATGTTACATGGTCCAAGGGTCTCTCAAATATCAATTTTGAGAGCAATCGGACCAGTAACTAAATAGTTCAATATGGCGGCAATTTTTTTTCAATTTTGAGTAAAAATTTATGTTATATGGTCCAAGGGCCTCTCAAATATCAATTTTGAGAGCAATCGGACCAATAACTAAATAGTTCAATATGGCGGATACTATTTTAAATTGTGAATATGTTGCAATTCCAATAATATTACATACACGCGTGTCGAATAACCTTTTTTTAATTTTGTAATAACTGACTTAAATAATAAGACTTTTTTTACAGAATACCAATTGATCCAATTTTAAGAAGCCAATGGATAGATATCATTTGGAGAAGCCGTAGTGAAGATCTCTGGACCTAGCCAAAAAAAAATGTTTGACTTGATTTAACTCGATTTGCTTGTTTTGACTCAATTTCACTTGATTTCACTCGGTTTGACTGGATTTGCTTGATTTGACTTGGTTTGACTCGGATTAACTCGATTTGACTCGGTTTGACTCGATTTGACTCGATTTGACTGGATTTGACTAGATTTGCTTGATTTGACTTGGTTTGACTCGATTTGACTCGGTTTGACCCTGTTTGACTCGATTGGACTCGGTTTGACTCGATTTGACTTGATTTGACTCGATTTGACTCGATGTGACTTGATTTGACTTAATGGCGATGATAGCTCAGTGGTAGTGACGTCGGATACCGAGATGAAGGTCCCGGGTTCGAATCCTACAATGAGCTTGAGCTTTCGGTGAAGGAAAACATCGTGAGGAAACCATAGCACGGTGGTAGGGTACTTTGTAGTACCCGCCTGGCTGGCTACCACCCTCAAGTTGAAAATCTGTCGCCAAGCACCTTTCGGTGTGTTCCGATAGCTGCACTTGAGAGCCAGTTCCTTCTAGGCTTTGTGTGCTTACCACCTTCGGCCGCATCATCACTTACCATGGTGAGATTGCAGTCAAACACAGGCCTATAAACAGTAAAAAAAAAAAAAAAAAAATTGACTTGATTTGCTTGATTTGACTTGATTTGAAACGTCAACGCAAATAATTACTGTTCGTTGACATCAAAGTAAAGATAATAAGTATTAATTTATATCGGCGCCATTAATCTTATTCTTATTATCATGTATTATCCCGATTCCACTTTTATTTTCGGAGTTTAAAAAGATATCGACACCGTAATATATTTTTCCCCATTTTCTTGGATTTTTTTCAAGAACTGGTAACTGGTATAAACGTCACTATGACAAGCAGAATGACGTAACGCGAGGATAAGATGTAGCAAAGTTGGCCACTTTTTAAAAGTCATGTAGTATGGGGATACTCTTTCTAGACATATATATTTTCTAAGTGTTTAGTCCATGTCTAAAAGTCAGTTATTCAAAGATCCTTTATTCTAGAACAGCATTGTTGACTTTACTTACCAACTGTGCTTACCAAATGTCATTCTAAATTGATGTTAAATATTGAGATATTTTTGACATTTGTTTTATGTGGAGACGACTCTATTTTTTTCATGCGGTTATTTCGTGATCTTTTTGTATGTAATAGAATTATTTGAATTATGTCGAAATATTTATAATTTCCCAAGAGAATATGAATAGCATATTTTTTTCTTTGACTTTTGGAAATTCATCGTCGACTTGTAAGATTCAAGATGCAATTTCCAATTGGCCCAACCAAAATCAAATGTTTCGTGAAGTCATCCTGCTAATGAACTTAGTCTACATTTCTAAGAGTTAGTCAGTTTCCATGACTTCTGAAAACCGTTTGATGGGATCAATATATCATATTGAGTATGAATGTCTCAATGGTAATTCTGACAACGCCTACTTAATGATTATTACAGTACAAGAGAGACTGAACTTTTAGAGACATAATGCGGCAGTCTTGTACAGTTTCGTTTCCAGTATTGATTTTCCGGGTTTCCGTGTACAGGACACGTGCCAAGTTGGCCTTCGTTCCTACCATTTAGTTTTAGATCTAAGTGAGCTAATATATGAGAAAATCCATCGACAATTATGTTTAAAAAGTCTGTTAAAATAAACTTGTTGATGGCGTAGCGTAGGCAATCTCCAAGTGACGTCCTTGCTGACAACGATTCAACAAAAATCACTACAGTTGTTGAACCATGGATGGACAAAAATTTACACAATCAACAGGCACTCCACCGCGTGACCGTGTAGATAAAATGACATCCGCTCTTGTATTGATTTTTGCCATGGCTGGGCACAATCATGGTTTCGCATATTTTATGGAGTTTTCTAAAGTCTTCTATGAATGTCTGACTGTGGATTAATTTATAAATGATGATGTGGGTGATGGTGGTAAGCACACCAAGCTTCAAAGGTCTGGCTCTTAACAGGAGATGCATAAAATGGTCGTTTGCTTGGCGACTTATTAGCTGTAGAAAAAAGGTATTTTTCTTCTATAACGTGAAAGAAAATTTGCAATTATGCGAAATTTTATTATAAATTCGAAAGTAGCTCTGTCTGTTATCCTGTCACGCCTCTTTTCACCTCTGAAGCGATTGCAATAAAATTTGGCACGTAGATAGCCAATGGCAGAGTTTCCTGACGTGGGAGGCAGATTTAAGGATACAACTCAGCAGCTGTTTTATTTTAGGGGTCAGTGGATTATTACTATAATTTAACCTTACTAGGTTGCGCTACGGGTCCGTCCTAGAAAAAGTATGGGAAACTCTGGCCTATCGTATGGAGAGGGACATAGGCTATTTTCACGCCCAGGAACAAAACATAAAGATGCTGCGGTATTCTGCAAGGTGGAGGTACTTTCCAAGTCGAGCTGCTCATTGAGACCTCTCTTAAAAATTCTCAAAACAGAGTAATGATCTTGATCATAGCTGAAAAGACCTGATCTTATCATGGATGACCTTGAAGCACTCAATCCTACAAACTAGAGAGCAAACACGCCTTGTACACTTGTGCGAGTATTAGATATAGTCTGATTTAGAACAATTAAGCGACTATTGTTATTAATAACAGCGGTTCATTAGTTTCCCTTAAATGTTTACTCGAGATAATTAAGTTAAAATTCTTTAGAACTTACAATTAGGTACTATTGTTATGTATACTCATTATTTTCGACCTTCAAACATATTTGTTGGATATCGTTCATGGTTTAGTCACAGTATTACCATATCTATGGTAAAACTGTGTTTTCTTAAGATTTTTAAAATCCATTTCTCGATTCTTGAAGAAGTAGAGTTTAGGGTTCCGAACCAAAAAGGTAGGAACCCTTATGGTGCCACTCAGTCCATCTGTCATATATCAGAAACCACCAATGCTATTTATTGATATTCATCAAATACTAATAAAATTTTAGACAATTTCTAACATCATAAGCTTTAATTTTTTTTGCTATTATTAATTTTAATATCTTCAAGTAAGATTGAACAAGATATTTCAACTTTGGAATTATTAATTTGAGGGTAATTAACATAGACTTCAAATTAATAAAGAAACAGATTCACAAGTCTATTCATCATTACACTGTTTTGTATATTTCCAGAGACATTGGCAATTGGAGAAAGCAGTCATACCAACGGCACGCACGATGTAATAGTTCATTCAATAAAACGAATTGGTCAATACGTAACGAGGTTGGGGAAACGGAAGAATTCTCAACAGAGGTCTAATGAACTGAAAAACGTGCCAGGAATAAGAAGTACGGTACAATCTGACATGATAAGGTCACATGTAAGGGTAAGTGCTGATGTCGACGAAAGAAGAAGCGCACAAAGCCTAGAAGGAACTGGCTCTCAAATCCAGGCACCGTTAGACCGCAGATTTTCTAGTTGGGTGGTAGCCACCCAGGCGTGTACCACAAAGTACCCTACCATCTATGCTCCAGCTATGGTTTTAAGCACGCACGCTCTACGCATAGTTGCAAAACGCTCGTTGTGTAGCATGATTAGCCGTTCTTAATCGATCGGTAAAGTTAAGCTACCACCAGTGAGGCCGATACCTGGATGGGTGATCGCCTAATGATATTACTACTCTAGCGTTTTCCATGCTTCGGAAGGAACCTCCTAGGCGGCTTGAACTCCAGCAGTAGGTTGACCACGAGCCTACTTCCACCAATCGCAGTGAGCTTGCGTGGTGGAGTATCTGCACATTTCCTTTCACCCTCATTAGTGAAAGGAAGCCTGGGCTCAGCGGTGGGGCATTATATTGCACCTCGAAGGTGCATCATCAGTCATCAGCCTATAATGCAATTACATGGGAATCATTTTAAAGCATGGCGTTCTTCAAGAAGAGTGTGGAGAGATTTTTCCAGGGTCGACAACGCGCCCTTTTGCAAGCGGTAAGGACGTATTTTAACCTTTAATTAAGTGGAACAGAAATCTGTCAATTCAATGAGGGATTTTGAAATAATGAACAGTCCAAATGGCGAAGCAATATCTTACGGAATATTCAGGGTCATGCTACCGGCAAGTTCCTTGGTACTCCGTTGTTGGAATAGTAATTTGACTGCCGTCATTGACCTACTGTTAAAACCTTCTATGACTATTATTGCTCTTTTAATTTGTAGCTTCCCGATTTGTTTAGAAGCTGTGACATTATTACAATTTACTTTTATTTAACTTGCAATGTGTGTATGTACCAGCGTTGCCAGACGTCCCGATTTTGGCGGGACGTCCCGATTTTTAGCCAAAAATTAAATGTCCCGCGCGGGACAGGCCCAGTCCCGCTTTTCGAGGATTACGCGACGGTGAAATTGAAATCATCGTTGGACGTAGAAGTGGGTAATAGGCTACTTTCCTGAAGAAAACTAATTAGTCCGTCATTTACATTATCAAAAAATATTAGATACGTATTTCTTCTTTTGTCAATTAAACAAAAAAATACGAAGATATCGTGGGTTGAAGTTCCGCGTGACGTCACGGTGAGGTACACTTTTTAGGAACAAGTGACGTCATGAGCCCCCACTCCCGAACTTAGTCGCGCTTTATCTTCGTCAATTGTTAATGATTTGGTAAAGCATAAAATACGTGTCCAATATTTTTTGATAATCTAACTGACGGACTAATTAGAATTATTATATTTTTACCCAGACAACATCCCTATTGTAAATACACCACTACTCAGAAATGGTACCAGCTTTCCTGCGACGCGTCTTACACATCGCAGTGGTGTCGCGCCAAAGTGCGCTAAATGTCACTGAGACAAAAATCAAACTTCTAGTTCTAGTCAACGCAATCAAAAGATACGGCCGTATATACCGCATATTTTGACGCCCGCTAGGGAATTAAAACCTATAGGGTACTTCCCGTTGACCTAAAGCCATGAAATTTGACAAGAAGCAATTTCATGTAGTATGTAAAGGAAGGAATCCGAAAAGCGTTTAGTAGTTAGGTAGGTACATCATTAAAAAAAAATTACAACGTAATCGGTAGAAAGGGGAAAAATCTTCGTGACTCTACTCCCGTGATGAATAAACTATTTACATACCTATAAGTTTCTATGGAACCCTCGGTACGCGAGTCCGACTCGCGCTTGGCCGGTTTTTTTAGTATGTCCCGCTTTCGACGATAGAATCCCGCTTTTTTTACTCTAGATGGTACAAAATCCCGCTTTGCTCGAAAAAAAAAACTGGCAACGCTGGTATGTACCTATATTTGTTCGGGTGGAATCTTGCAAGTCGAATTTCACCCACTTCCAGTGGTCGGATTGACTTGATATTTGGTATACATTAATATATTGGATGACAATGCAAGTACAGTCAACAAAAAGTACAGTCCCCAAAAAAAGCTTGTATTAAAAATGAAATTTTTAACAAAAACTTATTTAAGAAAGAAATTCTTTTTTGCTTATTATTAGTTACCTACTACATTATAAAGAAGAGATTATTGTGAGGCTTCAGGTACGGTAAGCTAAAGATTTTGTCAATTTTAACAGTATCCTAATCTAACAATGTTAGTTGTACCTACATATGGAAGTTAAAATTCTTGACATTGACCAAGAATGTGCCGAGGCCTAATGAAACCGTTTCGTTCACACAACGTAATTAATTATGATTCTATTGACCTCTATTGACTTTATAATGGGTTGATATGCTACAATTCTATTTTAATGTAGAACTTTATTACATAGAGTTATAATAGGGACTGATCAGCAAATGGGAATGATATCATTTGGATGGGACAAGGTCATCTAACAATCAACCCAAGGAAGCGCAATAACGTTCATTTTGTTTGTAATCTATTCCGCCAATCCCCCATGCGCTCTGATTGAGTAAGTCGAGGATACACTAAACATTTAGATGTAGTAATTGGTCCTTACTAGTCATCATAATCAGTGACTAGTTTCAGATTGTTCGGTAACTACACTAGAGATATTTCGCCGGCACTCGCCCGTGCCGAGCGCAATGCTTTATACCTATCAACTCTCTGCTGGAGGACGCACCTCACTGTGACTTGTTTGCGACAGGGATGTTACGATTGATGAATGAATGAAAAAGAATTTTAGAACGATGAATGTAATGTTTTAATGTGATAATGTTTTTGCAGCGTTTTGGAGGTGTAATAAAGGACTCAATTCGTCATACTTTTCATACAAAACCTCTGTACTTATTATGGCGTTGTTAAACATCTTTCGTTAGATGTTTTGAACAAATTAGTATCTTGTGCACTATATCTAGCCGTGTATCTAGGCGTAATTTAAAAAAAGTGTGAAACAAATTCAGTCAAAGCCTCCGAAAAACAGCGTTTTTGCCTGAACTTTGGCCATATCTAATGTACCTATAAATTGTAAAAGTAAAGAAAACATTTAGATACCAGGCTTTCAAATGTATTGGAGATTCTAAATAACTAACTTTTTTTTCACAAACTTGTAAGATTTTTTCACAAGAAGTATAGGTACTCCTGGAACAAGTTTTATGAATGCGAAATCATAAATGACGACCTAGCGAAGCGGCCGCAAGTGATCAGCGGAATTTACCGACTGATAACCGACGGCTCTGATGCTGTCTCTCTTTTTTCGCAGTCAAACATTACGTTTGATTAAACAACAAGCTTTTAGACTATGCTTGCGTTGAAGATGCGCCGGCCACAGAGGGCCGCCTTAAGCTGCAATATTTAATTAATAATAAATAAATAAATTCCTCGATACCTTGAAGGAAAGTCGTAGGGTAAAATAAGTTCAGTTGTATTACTAGTACATTGACGATGATATTCTTATTCTTACAAAGGGCTCTGTCTTAGGTGAAAGTAAACATCAAAAGGAATCCATAGCAAAGTGGCACTTTGTAGCCCACATGGTTGACTACCACGTACCTACTATCTCATGCGTCAGCCAGGACAGTTTTATTACCTCATAACCAGAAGTGTTCTCCAACGTGTTGCGAAAACATTTTAGTAATGAGTTAGTTAGACATTCAAGTCACGCGAAATTAACTATTTACCAAAGAAATATGTCACATTTAACGTGCACTGGAGAAACATGCAAAGTGCATAAATTTCCAAGTTAACTGTTCAACCGTAGGGCACTTAAACGCTTTCTCCAAAACGATATAATATTAAAATTCATTTTAGCCGCAAGTTTAAAGTACAGTTTTAAATGTAGCGTAAATCATTATTTACGACCCTTTGTAAGGGGAGAAGGGCCCCCTATATCTATGGTATAAACGTAAGAATAGAATGGCTTACTTGGGGTAAGCCGAAGAATTCGTATTGCGGTATTTGTAAGCAACTGTGGTCAATGATACTTTTGAATTAAGGTTGATAATAGCATGGGGTGTTGATGGTATGCTATGGGCTATGGATGTGTGGACAGAGTTCTTGGACGCTTCACAGCGGATGTCGACTTCGTCATGATGGCTGCTAAATGAATTTGAATATTTATGACGTAATTAAAATTAGTATACTGTACTTTTAATAACGGTACTGGGGAAGTTATTGCTGTTTATTTTTACAAATATTTCTTCATGAAAGATTTTACCATGAATACCTAGTACAGAATCAGATATAGATGTGTATATTAAGTATGTATTTACAAACAAAAAGTAGTATTTGTATTATATCAGTTATCTGGTTTCCATAGTACAAGCTTTGCTTAGTTTGGGATCAGATGACCGTGTGTGAAGAATGTCTCAAGATATTTAGTTTGACCACTATCTCACTTTGGTAAGCGTAGAAAGAAACTAGCTCTCAAGTGCAGCTCCCCGGATCACATCGGTAGGTGGGCGACAGATTTTCAACTAAGAGACAGGCGGGAACTACCTACCATCCCACCAAAACCATGCTATGGTTTCCACGCGAAGTTTTCTTTCACCAAGGTTCAAGATAATTTTGGGATTCGGACCTTTGGCACTACACTGCAAATAAGCAGTGAAGAACAATAAAAAAGAAAGAGAAACCTAGAACATTTTATTCAACGGCTGCTTAGTAGCCCCATTGTCTTAGAGCCAAGAACCAAATCACAAACATCGACTCGATAACGATAAATTGTTTTACTTATCAAAAACAATATTTATTGTTCATGAATTATCGATCTATCGAAACAATTACAGTGAATCAACAAATTGCAAAATGGGTAGGTACCTACCTAAATAGGTATAACAGCATTCATTTCATTCACAATTTATTTGAATTAAGAACGCGCACTGAATATAAATCTGTCCCCCGCGTTCCCAGGGATAAAAAGTAGCTATAATATTCGGGGATAAATGTAGCTTCCTAGGTAGGTATTTAGTGAAATAATTTTTCGAATCCAACCGGTAGTTCCAGAGATTGCTCGGTAGGAATTGTTCATAACTTAGCCAGACTGTACAATCACGGAAGGGTCAATAAAAATAAGTTCGGGAGTTCGCTTGTGACGTCACTTGTTTGTGAAAAGTGTACCATGGCGTAACGTCACGCAGTAGTTCCAACACACCTTCGTAACTTTTTGTTTGATTGGCAAAAGAAAAAAATATAGTGGTTTTTTATGATGTAAATGACGGACTAAACAGAATTTCCCAGGACACTGGCCTATTACCATATCGATAAAAATGCTGATTATACACAATTAGGTAGGTACTCGTCCTAGCTCAGGTCCTCAATAAATGCTCAAGTAGGTTGGTTACCTAGGTAAAGTTTTGGGCGAGATTAAAACCATCGAATTTAGGGCCTGCACCTATGATAGGTACCTACCTACCTATTCATTTTCGATTTACACGATCTACTCATGAGACTCGATCTCGTTCTCTACATACAGGCTTCAGACTCAAAGTCCACTTTGCGTTTATCAACTATTAGGTACCTATGCGTGATGATAATGACAGCATTAGTTACAGTATAATTATGTTTATTTTGTGAGGCTTATTCACGTGAAGTAGCAGCAATCAGTTTTGACATTAGTACCTATCATAGTCAGGGAGTCGGCTTAGGCTTTCTCAGCATTCTTCAGAATTGGTTGGTGAAAACCAGGTTTACCACATTCCTACTATTCAGTCAACTGAGCCAGTATCAATCAATATTAAACAAAGGTAGGTAGGTACCATACCCATAGGTTACAGAGAGTTTCAAAACAAAAGAACTCTGTCAGGAGTGGACCGCGATGACTAGAGGTGTTCGACTTTTAAAGATGCGCTAATAAAATCAGCCTTGAATTAAACTGGTCGTTGCGTTAAGGCGGCCCTCTGTGGCCGGCGCAACTTCAACGCAAGCATAGTCTAAAAGCTTGTTGTTTCATCAAACGTAATGTTTGACTGCGAAAAAAGAGAGACAGCATCAGAGCCGTCGGTTATCAGTCGGTAAATTCCGCTGATCACTCGCGGCCACTTCGCTAGGTTGACATTCATGATTTTGCATTCATAAAACTTATTCCAGGAGTATACTTCTTGTGAAAAAATCTTACAAGTTTGTGAAGAAAAAGTTAGTTATTTAGAATCTCCAATACATTTGCAAGCCTGGTATCTAAATGTTTTCTTTACTTTTACAATTTATAGGTACATTATATATGGCCAAAGTTCAGGAAAAAACGCTGTTTTTCGGAGGCTTTGACTGAATTTGTTTCACACTTTTTTTAAATTACGCCTAGATACGCGGCTAGATATAGTGCACAAGATACTTATTTGTTCAAAACATCTAACGAAAAATTTTTAACAACGTCATAATAAGTACAGAGGTTTTGTATGAAAAGTATGACGAATTGAGTCCTCTTAATAAAGTTTTTGCCAATGCGCATAAACGCAACTATGACAGTCATGGTATGGTGAGCAATGTGTAAAATTAATGTATGACTTCTTGTCACCAATTAGGTAGGTACCTATTATTCCTATCTAGATGCCTATTACGATTACCTAAATTGCTTTTCAAACTTAGTTGGTTCGTTCTAACTTTTGTCATAGATCCAAACATTCAATTTTTTTACAAGAGTGCGTACCTACCAAGCCAGAAAAATATCGCAATGTCAGATGAAACAAACTTATGTCTAATCTTCGCGTGGAGATGAGATGGAGATAGCGTGTTTCGCGGCACAAAAATGAACGAAGCGCTTCTTATCTAAATAACTCGTAAAGTATAGAATATTTTAAAAAATCGTTAGTAGCAGCCCTAGGTCATATGTTAGTGATATTATTTATCGAATTTTTGTCTTAATTAGATACACCATGAACGAATAAAACCGAAAATTCATTATTATTAGAGGTAGCTTTGTGATTTTTTTCTATCGAGGAAATTTCATTCCATTATGTTTTTGCTCAGGCAGAACCCTCGCGTATATAATGAAAATACCCATATAAAAATATTTTTTCATTTAAATACTATTTACTTGGATAAATTTCAATTCTAAGATTGTTATTTTGCTTTATACGCAGCCTTAATTAACGATGATTACTTTTCGATTTCGATCTTTATGATACCTACCTCTAGGTAAGGTACCTACCTATTTCCTTTGCCGAAAACATGTGAAACAAAGGCTAGCTGTCCACAAGGTACCTATCTAGTCCTACTAACTACAACATGTAGCGGAGGTCTATGGCCCGGCTTCTGAAGGGAGGTAGGAAATGAGGTTGTTAAAACAAATCTTGGCTACTTTATTATTCGGGAGTTAGCGTCTACATGGATTTATTATTTCATTTCTTTTCTATTAGTTTATAGAATCGTTTTTGTAGGCTGATTTTGCCTATTTTACTTTTCTGTGTCAGACAATTATTAATCCCATAGCTAGTGCGCATGTCACGTCCGGGGTGTCAGCAAGGCAAGACCGGACAAGGACCGCAAACCGTGCGGATTGGTTCGCACTTCCCACAGCAAAAGCACCAAAGACAATGTAGAAAAATAAGGTCATTCACCTATTTCACCCCCACCCTCGATCGTCTTAGAAACATAGGTATTTAAGTTACCAACTAATTTATAAATGTATACAAAACGAGATTAAGTAAGTAGGTATATTTTAGGGTACAAATTATTCCCATTCATAAATTTAATTCTACGGACATAGATTATGTCACGCATGGTACCTACCTACCTACCTTTTTGTTTTCTTTCTGAATGTTAAACAGGTATAGGAACCTACCTAATTACATCATACACATCACAACTCAATTTAACAGTAATTGTTGCCTATTCTGAGTCTAACAAAAGAACCGGTGAGAATCTATTTAGAAGTGTTTTCGCAATAACCGCCCGGCAACCTAAATTTTGACGAAATTGGGTCAGACACTTCCCATGCGTAGAATTTGGCAAAAGGTACCTCTTTCGAATGTATAAATGTACGGTATATGTCCCAACGGTCGAATAAAAACACGTTGTTCTCAGAAAATCGCACTCAATTATATTTTATCGTAAATTTAAACGATACCTACAACAGGTGAGTTCGTTATTTCTTACCTGCAAGTGTATCGGCACTTTTTTCACTGGTGCGTTGGCCATTTTCAGATGAATTCACTATGCACTAACACAGAGTTTATTTTTAAATAAGGTGTAGGCGTTTCCGCGCTTTACAAATTTCGCAAATCTTCGGGCTAACGTTCGCAATCACCGAAATGTTACAATCCACTCACTATCGACAAATGCCTAGGTACTGATTATTTTCATTGAGTTTACTACGCTCCCCTCCATAGCGCATGCGTAAAAACTCATCCTTCGCTTTGGTTGGTTGGAGTGAAATCGTAAGCTTGGTCACTAAGCTCTTAGTTAGTTCTATCAGAATCTAACAGATGGCAATAAAAAAGCTTAGTCATTTCATATCTCTGTGTTTTAATTTTAAATTACTAAGAACTATTTAAATTTAATTGATATACATAACTAATACTACAAAAAAAAAACAATCCTCATTTTTAAATGATGTTCTTTCTCAAGTCTACTTTGTGATATTTCGTAATCAAAAGTATCTCAGTTAACTTTTTTGATATCAAACAGGTGTTTGTAACATTAATAGATGGCGCTGAAATCTATTTTATAAACGATCATTACATGAATATCTCGCTCGCTCGGCTATCGCTCGACCAAAACATTCAATCGAAATTTGAAACATGTGTGAGGTGCTACTAATTTTTCGCGCCCGAATAATTCGCGGTTAATACAATATAGACGGAACTAATATTTTTCAGCAGGAACCAATGTGAAGTGAAGTGATTTTTTTGGAATATTGTTTGCATCCATGCCAACTTTACATCTCAAGCCTGGAATCACGGTAAATATTTTTTCTGCCCGACATGTTCCAGAATATGTATATTTTAAGCTCGATTCTATAAAAATAGATGGGATTCTCCAGAAGATAATGGGATAATAATTTGTTGATGATAAATAAGCCTACGAGAGACGCTGTATTTACGTACACCCTAAGTAGGTAGGTACTCTATAGATTTAAGAACCTTCATAGTGGTTGCCTAGGTACATCTATTTTCTTTGGTGTCCGTGCCTGTTGCCTCGAGATATCCTACAGAATTCTCTAATTTTAGAATAAAGTTTTCATACCATACAGGACCTAACATACTTATTTATTACTAACTAGAATCTTAACCTTTAGGTAGCAACAATGCGATAGGTAAAAGCAGATCCTAATCCCGAGATAAGAGGCCGTTATCGTTGAATCAATAAGTGTATCCTCTTTTTTCATGAGTCGAGAATTTTTTGCGAACAGCCAATTTACCCAATCCAAATTATTAGGGGCCGTTCATTAATCACGTGAGGTTTTGTAGTCTACTTTTTGACCACCCATCCCCCCTGGTATGGTGAGGTTTTAGGCTACCCCTCCCCCTACCAAAATCACGTGTTTTTTTAACGGGCCTCAAAAACAAGTAAAGATAGTCAAAAAAAAAAATTTAATAGAACCACCATGGGTTTACGTTTCTGTCTTCAATGGTGAGGAGTGGACAAGCATCATGTTCCTCAGCAGTTAGCAACACTTAATGCTAGAAGATTTAATTCATTCTCATCCAGTCACTCGTCATCATCGTTGTCTCGCACCACGCAAAGAAGTTCCCTATATTTATGTAGTAGTGTTTTTCAATCTGTGGGTCGCGACCCCTAGAGGGAAACCTTAGTCGGGGGGTCGCCGGCAGAAGGAAAAAGTCAAGGTAGACTTCGCGCAAGCGGGCGTCCAACTTACCTTTTTTTTTTTACAACTAAGTCGGTTTTTTTTTTATAACTAAGTCGGTAAACAAGCATACGGCCCGCCTGATGGTAAGCGGTTACCTTTTACTTAGTTGCAAACACAGAGTATCCAACCTGCACCAATTATTACTAGGCGGCAGGCGCTCATATACCTACTACATCAGTGTTTTTCAATTTTATTGATTTCGCGACCGCCTTACAGGTTGAAAAATTCTGGCGACCCCCTTGTCAGACAGGAAAAGAATTTATAAATTAAAAGACAACGATAATGATTTTTTTTATTTTGATACCTTTACTTATTAGTCTGCAAGAAGCTGCGAGAGGTTTGCAACTAAAAAGTCAAGGTAGACTACGCGCAAGCGGGCGTCCAACTTACCTTTTACTTAGTTGCAAACCTCTCACGGCGAATCAATAAAATTGAAAAACACTGATGTAGTATATGAGCGCCTAGTAATAATTCGTGCAGGTTGGATACTCTGTGTCAATGCACTATCATCACTCGGTGCCGGAGAATGCAGGCTTTTTTTATTTTCGACGGTCGAGTGACCCCAGGAGGAGTCACAAGGCTGAAGATGTCGCACGCTCATCCAGAAAATGCCTGTTCCCTCTAGCCTTGAAGAAACACAGACCCCTGAAGTGAGTTTCATACCTTTGGCAAGCATGTCTTGTGCGATTTTCGAATTTACTGGGTGCATCAGAATAAATACACGTGATATGCCTGAAGACCCCCTCCCCCCTATAAAGATTAATCGTGATATTATCCGAACCCCCTCCCCCTATTCGGGACTCACGTGATTAATGGACGATCCCTTATCTACACGCACCCTAGGCACCTACGCACAGATCACGACACCTAGGGGCAACCTAGGTGACTTACACAAGGCTGTCATTTATTGCAATACCTAGGTAGGTACCTACCTATAGATACCTACTCTATATTCACTAGCAGATCCAGTGGGGAGAGGGGCTAAGGGCTTCACGCCATTTGGGTCTAACTGATAAATCTTGATAAATGCTACCCTCAGTTGGATCAAGCCCCTCAGCCCCGCCAAACCGAAATCTTGGATCCACCACTGTCTATAGGTATTTCTTCACGGCTGGGAAATTAGGGGATGGTGTCAACGATATTTTTTTCTTTCGTTTTTGGACATTCCTATAGAAGTACTAAGTGCCAAGATTCTTGGTAAGCGCTCTTTGAGTATTTATCTAAACAGGTACCTACATAGGTACCTGCGCAGAAGATACATTTTCAAAGCGCGTGAAACGCTATTGGTCGTCAGCTGCCGCCATGTTAGCGCGCGCCGTGCGGAGGGGCCTCACGCGCGAGTGAGACGGAACTAACAGCTGCAGTGTATGTATTATGAACCTTATAGTAGTTATCTAAGGTTGATTGTAAGTTTTAAGCATTCTTTCGTTAAACTTCGGGGTCATACTTTCTTTTCTGTGCGAACGAGGATCCATGACACGCCTTATTAGTTGGGTACTACTGTACCTATTCTGTTTCTTTGTTTTCAGAATGGCAACCAAATTCTATTAAGGCTTAGTTTTGCCAGTGTCGAGTTATATTTCTCACTTTCAATACGAGTGTGACAAAGGCGTTGCATAATAATGTGGGTGACTCACAAAAGAGGTACTTACCTCCTTTTATGGTTGATTGAAGTGACAGCTGTCTCATGCGTCCAACTTGAAGACTTGTACTGGCTTAGAGCACTAAATACTCTTAAGGCTACTCGTAACCCAAGATTTTCATAGGGCATCGTGCTTTGGTAACTGTTACTTACCTTCGTGGAACTGCGAAATTGTTTTTTAGGGTAACGTAGGTACTCACGAATGAAAAAACGGAACCCTCGTACGATCACTCGTGCATCTGTCAGTCTATCCGTATCCGATAAAATTTAAATTTTGTACACATCTGGGGGCACGGAAGTGCCCCCCGCCAAGACTGACAAGCGAAGCAAAAGGAGGGCACTACCTACCTTTTCTCGAAGCGCTTCGTCGTTTTTTTTAATCCTCATAACTTGGGTTTGGATTATACCAGATAAACAAAATTCTCAGGATATGATGTCAATAGTGAACTTACTAAACGTATTAAGTTTCAATAACATAGCTCTTATACTTTAGATTGTATTGATATCTAAAAATTCCCGATTTCGTCACTGACTCACTGATGATCATCAAAACTCATAGGGTACTTGCTGACGTCCTAGAAAGCTGAAATTTGGTATGTAAGCTTGTATTAGTACACAATCAACAAAAAAATTATAAAACTAGGAAATTTCAAACACAAAAAAAAAGCAATAACTTACAAAAAGAAGTGAAATCCCAACAAAAACATTTTTATGTAAAATGTTGCCAAGACATATGGCTCGCACTGTCAAAAAGTTTTCAGATCTCATGTAGAGCCAAGCTTATAACTCTACATGTACTTACTCTACAAGCCCTAACTTCACAAACTCTACACACCGTAGTCAAAATATGTGGCTTGGCCGTTTCACTACTACAAGAACTAATGAACAGTGAATACATTTTTCACCTTACGCCCATGTGACAGTAGCGAAACGGCCAAGCCACATATTTTGACTACGGTGTGTAGAGTTTGTGAAGTTAGGGCTTGTAGAGTAAGTACATGTAGAGTTATAAGCTTGGCTCTACATGAGATCTGATAACTTTTTGACAGTGCGAGCCATATGTCTTGGCAACATTTTACATAAAAATGTTTTTGTTGGGATATTAATTTCTGTGATCCAAACGTGGAATTTTACAGGAAAATCTAGAAGTCTATAATTTTTAAATATTTCAATCTTAATATATAAAATGATAAACTGATTGTTGATATATCAGCCCACAGCCCAAACCGCTGGACCTAGAGATTTGAAATTTTGCACAAAGATACCTTATACAGTGGAGGCATCCACTAAGGAAGGATTTTTAGAAATTCCACCCCTAAGAGGGTAAAATAGGGGATGACAGTTTGTATGCAAGTCCGTCAGTTTTGAAGTTAGGATCTTCAAATTTTGTGTTTAGGCTGACGATTGAAAATTAATGTGTAGTTATCTCAGCGTTTGTGATAATTCCACCACCGAAGGGAGGAAAAGGGGGATGAAGTTGGGTATGCAAGTCTTTCAATTTCAAAGTAAACTTCACTAAATGTATTATTATACGGTGTAGGCATCCACTAATGAAGGATTTTTGGAAATTCCACCCCTAAGGGGGTCAAATAAGGGATGAAAGTTTGTATGCAAGTTCGTCAGTTTTGAAGTTAGGATCTTTAAATTTTGTGTTTAGGCTGACGATTGAAAATTAATATATAGTTATCTCAGCGTTTGTGATAATTCCACCACCGAAGGGAGGAAAAGGGGGATGAAGTTGTGTATGCAAGTCCTTCAATTTCAAAGTAAACTTCACTAAATGTACTATTATACGGTGTAGGCATCCACTAAGGAAGGATTTTTGGAAATTCCACACCTAACAGGGTAAACTAAGGGATGAAAGTTTGTATGCAAGTCCGTCAGTTTAGAAGTTAGGAGCTTAAAATCTTGTGTTTAGGCTGACGATTGAAAATTAATACATAGTTATCTCAGCGTTTGTAATAATTCCACCACCGAAGGAAGGAAAAGGGGGATGAAGTTGTGTATGCAAGTCCTTCAATTTCAAAGTAAACTTCACTAAATGTATTATTATACGGTGTAGGCATCCACTAAGGAAGGATTTTTGGAAACTCCACCCCTAACAGGGTAAAATAAGGGATGAAAATTTGTATGCAAGTCCGTCAGTTTTGAAGTTAGGATCTTCAAATTTTGTGTTTAGGCTGACGATTGAAAATTAATTTATAGTTATCTCAGCGTTTGTGATTATTCCACCACCGAAGGGAGGAAAAGGGAGATAAAGTTGTGTATGCAAGTCCTTCAATTTCAACGAAAACTTCACTAAATTTAATATTATACAATGTAGGTCTTCAGTATGGAAGGATTTTTGGAAATTCCACTCCTAGGGGGTAAAATAGGGGATGAAAGTTTGTATGAAAGTTCGTCAGTTTTGAAGTTAGGATCTTCAAATTTTGTATTTAGGTTAACGATTGAAAATTAATTTATACATATTTCAGCTTTTTTAACAATTCAACCCCCGACAGGGTGAAAAGGTATGGGATGTATGTAAGTCATTCAGTTTCAAAGTAAACGTCACTTAATATATTATTACACAGTGTAGGCAACCACTAAGGATTTTTGGATATTCCATCCTTAAGGGGGTAAAATAGGGGATGCAAGTTTATATAAAAGTCCATCAGTTTCGAAGTTAGGACCTTTCAATTTTTGTGTTTAGGTTGACGATTGAAAATTAATTTATATGTGCCTCAACGTTTTTGATAATTCCGATCCCGAAAGGGTAAAAAGGGGGATGAATTTGTGTATGGAAGTACACTAAATTTATTATTTTAGCTTATGGTTATAAACTAACGCAACGAATATCGGTGTTGTTGGAATTTCAACCCTTAAGGAGTGAAAAGGGGGATTAAATTTAGTATATGAAGTTCTTTATTTTCGGAGCGAAAATTTCAAAATTTATTATTTCGTCTTATGGTATTGGCGTATTGTAATGACTCGCCTAAACAACATCAGGGAAAAGAGAGGAATCGGTATTAAAACAAAGATCCGGTTAATACGAGCATTGATATTCCTCATTTTCATGTATGGAGTGGAAGCGTGGACTATACTGGCCCGAGAAAGAAAAAGGATTGATGCATTCGAGATGTGGTGCTGGAGACGGATGTTGGAAATACCTTGGACCGCTAAACGCAACAATGCATCAATCCTATCGCAGGTCCAAATTAAAACACGATTGTCCACCATATGCCACCAACGTATTTTTTCGTATTTCGGCCACATGGTGCGCAAAGGCGATGAAAGTTTGGAAATCTGATCATAGTTGGGAACACGGAAGGTAAACGACTACGTGGTCGTTCACCAACAAGATGGTCCGATCAAGTAAAAGACTCATCGTCCTCCAAGTTTTACAGAAACCAGAAGACAGAAACCAGTGGAGGCAGATCATTCGCTCTAGAAGCAAACCCGATGTTGACCACGATCCTCAGACATGAGGGAAAGAGAGATAAGGCCTCCAAAATTGTGCTGTGGAACTAGACTACAAGTAACAGCTCTCCGCCGCAATGTTATTGAGGCCAAAATATTTACTGGTTCTGCCAGAGGAGAAACAGTCTTCTTGCCGCGTATACCATTGATCCCAAATCAACTTCCGTTTAAATTTAAAAGATAACAGTTCCTAATTAAGGTTTGTAGTCACAGGGAAAAACTCTGAAATTTGCTAGAGTTGATTTGCGGCAGGACCGTTTCAGTTTTATGTGGCATCCTTGCATATAAGATCTTTATCTACCTGAACTTTTGTCAATATCATACGTAGTGGCGGATAATAGCCATGAACAAAGCTCTATATTGTTACAATGATTCATATCTAGAAAAAAGAAATAATCTACGCGGACGAAGTCGCGGGCTATAAAGCTAGTATATTTATATATTGAGGTACCTAAATAAATAAATCCCACCAAAAACATTTTTATGTAAAATGTTGCCGCCAAGACATATGGCTCGTACTGTCAAAAAGTTATCAGATCTCATGTAGAGCCAAGCTTATAACTCTACATGCACTTACTCTATAAGCCCTAACTTCACAAACTCTACACCTTAGTCAAAATATGTGGCTTGGCCGTTTCGCTACCGTCACATGGGAGTATGGTGAAAAATGTATTCACTGTTCATAACTTTTTTGTTATTCAATAGTTCTTGTAGTATTGAAACGGACACAGAATCGTAATCCTAACTCCATACACCTAACTCATTATAAATGCGAAAGTGAGTTTGTTTGTTACGTCTTCACGTGTCAACTACTCAACGGATCATCATGAAATGGCATGCAGATAGCCAATGGTATGGAGAAGGACATTGGCTACTTTTCATCCCGGGAACGCGCGTGAAAAAGGTAGTAGATAATAGTACTAACTAGACCACTCTTCGGAATCTACGTAACCATAATACTGATGCTACTTCAGAATCGAAACATGGTCTGCTTTGGCAGAGTTTCAATTCTGAAAATCCCTTTACTTTCCTTACGCACTACATACTACATTTAGAACTAATTTATATAACGTTAAAATAATTAAAAATTCTTGTGACGTTGCTAACAGAGATAAAATTAGATAATAAACCTACTCGTGAAATCTATACACATCTTATTTGCTTGATGTAATTTTCACGACGAGCAAAAGTAAGGCAAATTAAATTTTATTATTATTCGCTGACAACTAGGTAGGTATGTCTAGCCACGATAATTAACTGAAGTAAAGACGCAAAGAGAAGAAATGACAAAGATTTTGTGTTCTTTTGATTTGATTTCTAATTCGTTTCTGTCACTCAGGCTTACAAAGAATCACTGTCGCGAGTCGTTATCCTAATTGTGTCTACAGCCAGAGGAAAATTCGCGTTTAGTTAAGTATTTTATTATCTCTATACTAACTCCATAGAAGTGTCTCCCGGCATATCGGAATATCTATTTTCAGTCTGAGTATTGTTGTAACAATAAACCACTAAACCTACATCCTACGTACCATATAAAAGCACTTGTCACATAGGATATTGCGTATGGAAATTCTATAAAAGTAAGAAAACATTATTTAGTCAACAATACTTTCTATTTGATAGTGGATATTCCTATATCGAAATTATTTGTGTCACCAACACAGTACGAAAACTAGTTTTGTAAGTACCTACATTACATTTTGAAATTTGGACATCGGCAAAGTGGTTACGACTTAATCTGAGAAAAAGATTCCCAAGAAATCAATAGTCTTCAATAATGCGGGTGAAATCGCACGGTAAGAATAAAAATCCCGGAAGATTTATCAAGTAGAATGAGATACCATTCATACAGTCACGTCCAGTCCAGTCCAGTGGCGAATCGATAACCGATGGGGTAAATGAAGTTTCAAGTGCGGTAAAGTGCTTGTCGTATGTACTCTATCCTATCCCGTACCTTTTATATTACTGGGAGGGCTGTCCTATTTACTAATGGTAGGTAGGTATGTTACAGTTTAAAATGCTTACAAGTGAAAGTGAGTCCGTGTCTGTTTGCTTGACGTCTACGGCTAAGCCAACGAATCGATTTTAATGTAAGGGTAGCTTCAACGAGATCGATAGAGAGGTTTTCTAACGCGTTTTTCGTGAGACATCAGGTCTTAGCTAAATCCAAGCTTCACAGCCGATCTCTCGTGATCTGTGGGTTAGCTTAGATTCGTCATGTTATGGAAACTTTTTATTTGGGAAGGCGGATAAGACCCTTGGGCGGGGGCCAGCTACCTAGCTATTCATGAAAAGCATCTCGGTTACTTGCTGGAATTTATTTCTCTGATATTTTGATTATTTATGAACTACAGGGATGAGATCACCAATTAGTTTCATATAGGGTCCGTTTACAAAAATTTTATGACTGGCGCGGTCCGTTTGATTGACGATTAGGGGTCGCTTAATCACGTGAGCTTTTTTACACCCCTCCTCCCCCCGCGGTGAGGTTTTAACACTTTTAACTAAGATCTAATTTATAATACCTAGAAACATAATCTAAGAAGATTACGTTTTTGTTAAATATTGTTCTGTTTCATTAAGGTCCGCACAAAAAAGGGCAGGCGATCCGGACCGCGGTCCGCCGCCATTTGACTACCCCTGATCTGTGCCCCTGATGTACTAGATGCATATTTCCTTAAACATATAGGAAGGTACCCAATTAGGTACCTACCTACCTATATTTTAAAAAACATCCGAGTTTTCTTTACAAGTTTTTTAAGACTTATTAGAACTATTTAGGACAGATACATCATTGGGCGGAGGAAAAAAGGAGTTAAAAATATGTACTTAATGTAGAAGGCCTTTCACTAACATGTTACTATGCCCTAAAATACACTTTCAAAGTCAACACAAGACGTAACCTTAGCTTCACTGATAAAACACTTATCTTTTTATTTGTATATACTCGAATGTGAGTGTTCAAGGTATGTGCAAATAAACGTAGAGGCCTTTTATTCACATTGGAAAATCCTCTTGGGGTACCCGACCGGCTTGGGTGCTGGTACCGACTAAAACCCCACGGTGGTCGCCATCTGCACTATAGAGAGGATCGGGCACCCTCCACGCAGATAATTTATAGCCCTGGGGGGAGCGGCCTGGTTAGGTTATCCCGCTTAGCAGCCTCCTTCTGAACCATTACGATCCCGCAGAAGGAGACTACGGTTTTCCACGCATTATTCCCATTTCATCGCACAAAAGTCTGGCGGCCGGGAGAGACTCCATCCGATCTGACCGACAAGGATCCTTCTCGTTATAGTGACGCCCAAATAACATTAATGTAGTATTGTGTTTTTGCGGTTAGTAGGGTCGCCAGAGCTTCATAAGGAGGCAGTGTGCTGACAGTGTCATCATAATACGACTCCTCTGAACTCCCCTTCATGTCCTTTTTCAAGAGAAGAGCAGGTCGATAACGCTCGTGAGCATCGACTTACGTACACTTAGCAGCTGTAAACTAATCTTTCCAACATAAACAAAATTACACCGCCTTCAAAGTACACTAAATAGTATGAAATAACTCTTATCCGACACTTTTGAAGTCAGCGAAAGAGTATACGTGTTCTATAGAAAATATTACGCTGAAGACGGTTCTTTTTTGTAATACCTCTCAAGATTTGTCACTGACCGAGGATGTGCAATAGTGCAAATTATTGATAAATTGTCGACAATATTGAATAAAATGATTCAAACGCGATGTGTGTGCGCTCTTTTCCGTTGCGGAATTCCATCATATCTTCAATTTCCATGGTCAGGTCATGATTAAATTTATATGGGACCACCTCGGGATCTACCGTGATTCCAATCGCATAAGCCGTTTCCGAGTAATCGGTGAACATACATAAAAAGACGAATAAAAAAACATACGCATCGAACAAAGAACCTCCTTTTTTTTCGGTAAATGATGGTGGTGTTGGCGGTTGACCATGAGGCGCTGTTTTGACGACTGGTCTGGGGGTCTTTAGTACTTTCGGTCCACTCTTTGTTAGGTCCGCGTACCGAAAAGCCTAAAATGTTGATATGTCTTAATTTGAAGGGGTAGATTCGGTCCGCAAGAAACAAATGCTCTAAAGGACATTCAAACACAAAAGTTTTGAAATTTTACCCGACTGCGGTAGTGCTAAAAGAGGGCAATATTTTAAAAAGTCTTTTCAACAATTATAGTTTTTTTTTTATAATTTTTTTTTTTTGAAGCGACGTCTATCAGTTTCATAAAGATTGTATCTACGCAAAAAAAATAGATGGCGCCACAAAATTCTGCATCCCACCACCTTGCACCTCCATTGAAAAACCTACATAGCACCCGTATGTAGCGGGCGAAGCTGCGGGCGAAGTTAGTAGTAAATCTTTTATTTATACATGACTGCAAATTAAATTGGACGGCCATTATCTGTCCTCAAGTATCGATCAGGTGGGCCTATCTGTCGGTGCGAGTGTAATCTTTATTGGAAAAAGCTTTTTGCGTCGATTGATTCTGGGATTACTGGTGGTCTGCGGCCTGCGGCTTTGCGGTAGATAGGTTCAGACCTCTGTTTACTGTTTGTCTACTTTACTGAACAATATTTTTATCATTTGTAAGTTAATAGTGGATTTGCGACCATAAATAGCGTAGGTACCTACGCTTCATTTGGAATTTATAAGTCCTGATTTTACGTGTGCCCTGAATCATACAAAACAAAATGAATATTACCTATTCATTTTGTTGCATAGTTGTTCCTCATTGTTATTCATTTCTATTAACAAAGTCATTGCTTTTTATTTTTAATTAAAATTTAGGTATTGTTAGTATTTATATAACTAAACATATATAATTACAATTTTAATTAAGTTGAGTTTTTAATTTTATTTTCGTATATTGTTATTTTATAATAAATCTATGACTACATATTTGCAGTTTCTACATTTTATGGCTTGTTATTTTTTATCTATTTTATATTTATTATATAGATATAAAACCATAACACAATATTACTATTAGAGGTAATATCGAAATCATCATCATCATCATCAGCCTACAGCAGTCCACTGCTGGACATAGGCCTCACCCAATGCGCGCCATTTCACCCTATCTTCGGCTCGACGCATCCACTTCCTACCAGCAGCCTTTCGCAGATCGTCACTCCATCTCGCTGGAGGGCGCCCTACACTACGTTTGCCGAGGCGCGGTCTCCATCGAAAAAGGAGACTTTAAAACAAGGTTAAAGTTCCTTTCAAAACCTCCGTCAAGTAAAGAATGTGAAAACAATCGGTCGTAGGTAGTTTCTGAAAAGTTGCGCTCATACTAAACATAGAGTAACCTCCTTTTAGTGTAATAGTGTGCCCCGCTAAGGCCCCGACTCACTCTTTCGATCACCAAATGTCACCTCAACGTTTGATAACTTTATTATGATTATTATGAATAAGGGGGTTAGAATATTAGGAGAAATACTGAACCTTAGTTTTCTTATGAAGTCATATCACAGGTCATAATGGGCGGTTGAAAACATATATTTTTAAACATTATTAGATAAGTAGTATTTATAAGTCATTCGAGCCTTCAAAAACATAAAATATGTAAACAAGAATATTATCTTACTTACTTGTTTTAGGAGTTAAAAGCCTGAGATAGTCAGACGGACCAATACGGACAGTGCCATATCACAAAATGGTTCCAGCGTAGGTACCATCTGCCCGGAACCCTAAAAAGACTAACAACTGCTCGTACTTAATTAAAAAGTCCAAGGAAATAAGCTTCCCTTTTATCGAAGATTAAATCTGTAATAAAGTACGCTTGCACGATGAAAAAAAACAATGACCTCATTAAATTTAACGTCCCTTGGCCCTGAACAAAACCCTGTGACAAAACCATAGAGTTAGAATATTATAGAGCGACTACGAGAGTACAGTCTGAGCACGAGTACGGTTTAAATGCCTTGACGAAGTGCGCGTACATAGTTTGAACGACTAAAATACGTATAATGAATTTTTTATCGATGCAAATGACCAAGAACCAATGACAAGGGATCCATATCGACATTTTGTCTGTCAGTAAATCCTTTAGTGTGTGATATATATGTGAATGCATCTAAATAAATGAATCGAATGAGAATACATATTTTTCATTTCATTTTCATTTCATTTCATTTCATCTATTTGGAAACTGCTCAAGCTTTGCGCAAGGTAATGTTGTTAACGCTATCACTCTATAATATTCTAACTCTATGGACAAAACTATGATTACCTGACTACTAGATGTTCCTACCTGTTTACATATGACGTAATTGATTTATGTTTTATAATAATAAGGTACATAAATATACTAAACATTACCCATTGACGCTAATAAAAAAGTGTTAAAAAACCGGCCAAGTGCGAGTCGGTCTCGCACACGATGGGTTCCGTAAAGACATTTCTTGTACCCTTCAATTTATTTCAATTACTAACTGTCCCCCGCGGTTCCCCCCGCGTTCCCGGGATAAAATGTAGCCTATGTCCTCCATACCATAGGCTACCTGCATACCAAATTTCATGATTATCCGTTGAGTAGTTGAGGCGTGAAGGCATAACAAACTCACTTTAATTTGCATTTATAATATTAGTTAGGATCCTATATTAATATTCCTATATTATAGAAACTTAATATTACTAATTAAGTATATCATACGGTGTATGAGCATACTTCTTTTACCTATCTTTCCTACATTTATAATATGCATCACCTTGTTGTCCTACTGCTTGTCTGTTCTTTTAAACGAGGCATCAAATGGGCATGAGAACCCACGGGGTTGTCTAAAAGTCGGCGCCACTGGTTGCACTTTCATTTTCAAGACACCTCAAGACAACACTTAGGTTCATCGCCCACTATATAAGCACCGCTCCATCGCAGCAACGGCTTGGCACCGCCTCAACTCAATCCAACCACTAGCTGCCAGCGCACCGCCTGCGAGGTGGCAGCTCGCGGGCGGGGCGCGGCGCCCGTTAAATTGGTGGCGCGGCTTTGGCAAGATACCGCTTGCTGGCGTCACGCAGCAAGGGAGCGGGCCACTCGCTGGAAGCGTGTGGTCAGCAGGTCTAGTGGCTTGTAGCGGCAAGCGCGCTTGCCGCGAGGCGTCAACTGTTATACAGGGTGTTGTTTTGGTCGGCGACAAGCGACCCAGGAGCGGTAGTACAAAATATATATTCCCCAAAAATGGACTTAATTCCATTAAATACTGTATATATGTTGAGAAATACCTTATTCAATTTGAAATAAAATTACCGCAAAGTATGGTTACTAGGCACGTGCACAGTCTAGAGCTAGGCGCAAGCCGCCATCGCCCCACCCCTTTACTCCCTCGTACTCCCGTTGAGTATTATGTATAAACTTTAGCTTATTAAATGATTTTCAAAATTTTAATTTTTTTATTTTTATTATTTAAAAAAAATAAAGTATTTTTTTTATATTTTTTTAGCACCAGTATCATTTGTATTATCGACCCTGAGTCGCTCGTCGCTGACCAAAACAACGACCTGTATAGTCATTGTAAAATTTACTTTAACGTATACGATTTAAAGGCCTCACTTGCATGGCAAGGTAAATGCCGAGGCGTGGCCGTGCTGTTATAGTGAGCGGTGACCCTTAATGATTAAAGTAAATAAAAAAACTTATAAATTATCTAATAATGTGACGATGTATGTTGACAGTGTAATGAAACGACCGATTGCTAGACAAAGACTGACTTTTATTTCCATAAGTAGGTAGGTACACGTACAAGTTTTATAATAGGTACCCACAATTTATTGAGAATATACAACATCTTCCCCTATAATAGAAATAATGTTCGTTGTATAATCTATTATTAATCTACGAAGACTATTTTAAACAAAAGTAAACAAGACATGAAAAACATAACAATTAAGAAAACATAACTAGTAATAACATGACATACTTAAAGCAGATAGCAGTTAAACCTTATTTCTTGAAAAGTCTTGCAAGTCTCTCACGCGCCGCACGAGCAGCAATTCTACCATGAACAGGTGATGAAGGAGCCCTATCATAGCTTCCGCTCAACTGTTCCGCAGCACTCTCGTGATCGATGTCACTTAATGAACCGTGTACACTCCTGCTTTCTGTCTCATCATTCTCACTATACTCACTATCCTCCTTCCCAACCAAGGAAGCAGGATGTGCGGTGAAATTTCCTATCTCTGACGTAGTCTTGATCAAATGACGTCTATTTCGCCTGTAGCGCCTGCCAGACTCGTCAGTGAGGAAGTATGACCGTGGTTGCTGTGCTGGTGCTTGCACACGCATACGACGTCTAGTGTTACCGTCTGCAACTATCACCTCTTCACCAGGCGTCAAACTTGGCAAATCGCGCGATTGCTTGTCGTAATGTTGTTTAGTTCGCTCACGGTTTTGTATGAGATTAAAATAATCCTGTTTATTGTCTCGATCAGGAAGTAACTTATCAACATGTACCGGCAGTCGTGTATTTAACCGACGGCCCATTAACAATTGAGACGGAGAACTCAATCCATATCGAGGAGTTGATCTAAAATTTGGCAATCCTAGATAAAAATCTGTACCTGTTGCCAGTGATTTTTTTATTATGTTTTTAACAGTCTGCACTGCACGTTCACTCAAGCCATTAGACTGTGCATAGTTTGGTGAGGAAGTCGTATGCTGAAAACCCCAGTCTGTACTGAACTTACGGAACTCGCTAGAGGCATACGCTGGTCCATTATCACTTATCAGCTCGGCAGGAATGCCATGTCTCGAGAACTGATCTTTCATCGCTACTATGACAGTCTTTGTTCCGATACTAGACAGAGGACTAACCTCGATGAAATTAGAGAAGTAATCCACTAGTATCATAAAACTTTTTTGTTGATAAACAAAAATGTCGGAACCAACTTTTCTCCAGGGCAAATCTGGAACCGCGTGGGGAATCATAGTTTCCCGAGAGGGCCTTGCCGCATGCTCGCTGCACGCGGCGCACGCGCGTACTGCTCGTTCTACGTCACGTGACATGCCGCACCAAAACATGACGTCACGCGCGCGCCGCTTGCACCTATCTATACCTAGGTGACCCTCATGTACGCGAACGATCATATCGCTTCTCATTTTACGTGGTATATAAACCAGGTTATCTTTGAATATTATACCATTAATATATTCAAAGGTTTCCCTGTAAGCCCAGTGTGAACGTGCCATTACATCAACATCATTTTTAGAATAAGGCCATCCCTTTAAAATATAATTAATCAGAACATTACACTCCTGATCGTCACGTGTGGCTTCTCTAACAGACTGTAACCTATCGTTGCTAAATGAAATATTGTCTATGAGGAAACAACTCTGTTCCTCGACTTCCACGGACACTCTGTCATGCATGAGCTCGGGAAGTGCCGCTCTAGACAAAGTATCGGCTACATACATGTACTTTCCGGGCTTGTAAATGGCAGTGAACTCGTAGCATTGTACACGCAACATCATTCTCTGCAAACGCGCCGGAACTGCATCCAATGCTTTCTTAAAGAGTGCTTCGAGAGGCTTGTGATCGGTTTCCACCACTACGTCCGTCCTACCGTACACATACTGGTGGAACCGTTCCATGGCAAACACAATCGCGAGCATCTCCTTTTCAATTTGTGCATACCTGCACTGCGTTTCGGTGAGGGTTAGCGAGGCGAATTCGACGGGCCGGCCTGCCTGCAGCAGCGCCGCGCCCAGGGCTCGCGCGCTTGCGTCCACCGTCACCACTATAGGCACCGTGCTCGAGTACAGCGCGAGGACCGGTGCACTACACAAGGCACCTTTAAGTTGTGCTATCACAGCTTCATGCATACTGTCCCAGTACCACTCGACATCTTTTTTCAACAAACTTCTCAACGGGCTGACAGCATCAGCATAGTTGGGAATAAATTTCGCAAGGTAGTTTGTCATACCGAGAAACCTTTCTAAGGATGACCTATCATTTGGATTAGGCATATCCATAATAGCCTTTAATTTATTTTTATCTATTTGCATCCCGTCGGTACTAAAAGTATGTCCTAGATAAGTGACTTGTTGCACACAAAACTCGCATTTGCCTCGATTAAATTTTATGCCTACTTCGCGCGCCCTGTCTAGTAACCTTATCAATCTGGCATCGTGTTCTTCCCGTGTAGAACCCCATACAATTAAGTCATCAATAAAGGAATCTACTCCTTCGAGATCCTCCAGCAATTGTCTTATTTTTGCATGAAATACTTCACTAGCACAATTTATACCGTACGGAAGTCGTAAAAATTGGTACCGGCCAAAGGGTGTACCAAATGTACACAAATCTGCACTCTCATTATCGATCTGGATCATCCAAAAGCCAGATCGAGCATCTAACTTGCTAAAGTACTTAGCACCGTGTAGCTTAGTGGCTATCTCCGTAAGTGTAGGAAGCGGGTAGTGGGCGCGTCGCACTGCCCTGTTGAGCGGCCGCGGATCAAGGCACACACGAAAACTACCATCTTTTTTAGCAGGCAAAACTATGGCATTTACCCATGGTGTTGGATGTGATACTTTCCTTATTATACCTATTTGTTCCATGCGTTCTAATTCAACTTTTAATTTATCCCTAATACCTATCGGAATCTTTCTAACAGGGCACACTGAGGGACTTGCATCTCTTTCCAATACAATCTTATATTTTCCGGGAAGTTTTCCTATTCCTTGAAATAAGTCACAATATTGATCAAAGTCAACAGTATATATTCTTTTAATCAAACCTAAATGTTCACAAGTATATTTACCCAAAACACTTTGACAATCATCACTCGAGATCACAAATTTAATAGAATAATTGTTGTTTTTATATGACCATAGCATTTCACAACTTCCCAATATTGGTATGTAATTACCACAAAATGATTGTGCTCGAACACTACTCGGAACAATATCTTTATTAGAAAATCCCAGTTTTATAAATACTTTTAATGATAACACATTTAAATCAGACCC
>OX596268.1:5643805-5847064 GCA_951394255.1 Polyploca ridens
CGAGCTAATTGATGGAAACAAGAAAATGTTGTTGACTGTAATGAAAAGAAAATTATTAATTAGTTATTGTTTAGTTATTGAATAGGTACACTTATTAGAAAGAACGAGTACCTACAGATTTTTTAAGAATTTTATAAAATCCATACTTAATATTATAAACTCGAAATCCTAACTTAATATTATCTTATCCTATCTTATCTTATCTTACTAATATTATAAAGATGAAAGATTTGATTGTTTGTTTGTTTGTTTGTTTGCATTGAATAGGCTCCGAATCTACTGAACCGATTTGAAAAATTTTTTCACTGTTGGGAAGCTACACTAACCGCGGTTGACATAGGCTACTTTTTATGACGGGAACGCGGGTGAAACCGCAGGGCGGAAGCTAGTTATATAATAAATGCGAAAGTGAATTTGTTTGTTTGTTACGCCTTCACACCTCAACTACTCGACGGATCATCATGAAATTTGGAATGCAGATAGCCTATGGTATAGAGAAGGACATAGGCCGCGCGGTTTCACCCGCGTTCCCGGGATAAAAAGCCATGCAAGTATTATCCCGGGAACGCGGGTGAAACCGCGCGGGTCAGCTAGTAATATTATAAACGCGAAAGTTTGTATGTATGGACGTTTGTTACTCTTTCACGCAAAAACGACTGAACGGATTTGGATGAAATTTGGCACACAGATAGAATATGTTCTGAATTAACACATACGACACTTTTTATCCCGGTAAAACATACGATTCCTCGGCAATGCGGGTGAAACCGCGCGGACAGTTAGTATATAATATAGTTGTTATAAAACAGCGAATTTTTCAAATCTTCAAATTCCTTCAGTCTCAACAGATATTACGAAGTCTCTCCTTCGAACACGTTTACATTCTCAGCCCCTCATGACTATGGAACACTTTTTGTCGTCCGATGGAGACATCTAAGGCACTCGTCAGCACGATCTTACTTTAAACCCTAGTACAGACAGACTAGCGCAATCAATCATTGCTACAGTTAATCAATCAATCACTTGTCAATCTAAGTGTGTTAATGCCCTATTATGTATTTAAAAGTTACAGAATTAAATTATAAGTATTGGAATTGATTGAATTCTATGTAAATATTTCATTTTATACAGGCTGGAAATTTTAGACGGGTCAATGAGGGCAGTTACCTTAAGTGGAAATGCTGGTGGCGTTTGTTCCATACAAACGTAATCCTCAGTTTCCAATCTGGATAATGACACTAGAGCAATGATTATTTTACCATGCAATCTGTAGGTACTAATATCTAGTATAATTCTTGAATTTTTTTTTTAATCTATCCAGTTTTGGAGGAGAAAACCAGGGATTACGAAATAGCGATTTCGTCTAATTAAAATAGTTATAATCGGTCCTAGCTGTAGTCTCTATCGCCCTCGGGCGGGATAGCTCGGGCACAGCGCGACAGCAATAGATATGTTAAAAACCTATTTATCAAATTTCTTGCAGCCACCCTTTCCTCTTAAGGGTTGACGCCACGCGAATATATGGTCTTAGGAGTTAATACCTTACTTTTTGAGTTATTGCTATCGGCATATCTGTATAGAGTGTTTTAAGGCGATGATAGCTCAGTGGTAGTGAAGTCGGATACCGAGACGAAGGGCCCGGGTTCGAATCCTAAAGTGAGCTTGAGCTTTCGGTGAAGGAAAACATCGTGAGGAAACCATAGCACGGTGGTAGGGTACTTTGTAGTACCCATCTGGCTGGCTACCACCCTCAAGTTGAAAATGTGTCGCCAAGCACCTATCGGTGAGTTTCGACAGCTGCACTTGAGAGCCATTTCCTTCTAGGCTTTGTGTGCTTACCACCTTCGGCCACATCAGACTGCAATCAGTACAAACAGAACTAAAATAGCCTCATAAAAGAAATACTTAAATCTGATACATTTTTGTCGTTTCGTTTACTACTCGTATATAACTAAGTAGGTGCTTATATCTAGCACTGTGAAGTATTAGATTAGATTTCAGCTCGTAATTGCCACCAAGGCACGCAATTTGTTCTTACTGCAACTTGAATATATCTAAGTTTCTTGAGTAATTGCTGAAAATTTACCGCTGCCTCTTCTCAGCAAAAACAGCCATGTAGAAATCTCTAAAAAGACGCTTCTAAATCGCATTCCTTTCAGCACCATACAGTTTTATTCTAAGAATTATTATTTGTGTGCTTCAAAGCTGTCATTTTTGATATCGGAAAACATGGTGATTGATCGACCTTTTCTAGAAATTAATCGGGGGGCACGGCAGTGCCCCCGCCGAGTCGAGCGCGAAGCAAACACTGCCGTACCATCCTTTACTGGAACCATTTCGCCGCATTTTCAGGCCCCTATTTGAGAACCACTGGATAAGTCCCGAACGCAGAAATTTTCGTCATCCAGTAAGCTATAATCACATACATAATATCCAAAATTTCAAGTCTGTAGGTCATTTAGTTCCGAAGTTAAGCGAAAGCAAAGTTTCACATTTATGAAACTCACTCACTCACTCACTCACTCACTCATGATCATCAAAATAGAACTAGTACTTCCCATATACTCAGAGAGCTGAAATTTGGTACAGAGTTAGGGTTTAATGACCACATAAAGGGAAAACTATAAAAACTAGGATAATCGAAGATCTGGAGTACCTGGTGACCCTGATTAGAAAACACAAGAGCCCAACCAAACTATTAGAGATCGACATACCGCCTTTACAAAAAATATTCAACTTGGTGGGCCGCTTCATTTTCTACAAAAAGAAGTGAAATCCCATCAAAAACATTCTGTAAAAAACTAGCCAAGTCTCGATGGAGCTGCTTGTTTATCTCTAAAAAGTAATGAAATCTAGACAAAGTCGTGCCAAGTCTAAGGTTCCTTACTGCGATTTCTTTATTATTATAGTTAATGTTGTGTGACTTGGCCGTTGAACATAAAATATTAAAATATTCTTTGCTTTTGCATGAAAACCGTGCGCCATTTTCCATAGTAATTACTATGGAGCGGTTGTCATATTTTGAATTTGTATAAATTCGAATGCGCGCATAAAAATCATCCAGTGTCCTCCTCGAGTCCAAAGTGAGAGCACGTCGCTTTGATTCTCGCTGAAGGTCGCCACCGTCTTGTGTCATTGACATAAAGGTAGGTCGTGACTGCTGAGGTAAAATAAAGAAAGAAAATACATTTATTGATTTATCAAGGTACGAGATTTTATTTAATTTAGGTATTTGTACTAACTTATTCAATGTTTTTACATATGATGATACATAATAAAATTCTAAAAGGTATTTGATAGAACTCGGGATCACAAAACATGAATCTTCTCAAAATTTTGAAAACGTGTCCGCCATGTTGAACTTTTTAGACACTGCACCGATTGCTTTCAAAATCGATATTTGAGAGAACTTGGGGTCACAAAACAAGAATATTTTCTCAGAAGTTTGAAAAAGTGTCCGCCATGTTGAACTTTTTAGATACTGGTCCGATTGCTCTCAAAATCGATATTTGAGAGACCTTGGGGTCACAAAAAGAGAATATTTTCTCAGAAGTTTGAAAACGTGTCCGCCATGTTGAACTTTTTAGATACTGGTCCGATTGCTCTCAAAATCGATATTTGAGAGACCTTGGGGTCACAAAACAAGAATCTTTTCTCAGAATTTTGAAAAAGTGTCCGCCATGTTGAACTTTTTAGATACTGGTCCGATTGCTCTCAAAATCGATATTTGAGAGTCATCGGGGTCACAAAACAAGAATCTATTCTCAAAATTTTGATAAAGTGTCCGCCATTTTGAACTTTTTAGATACTGGTTCGATTGCTCTCAAAATCGATATTTGAGAGTCCTCGGGGTCACAAAACAAGAATCTGTTCTCAAAATTTTGATAAAGAGTCCGCCATTTTGAACTTTTTAGATACTGGTCCGATTGCTCTCAAAATCGATATTTGAGAGTCCTCGGGGTCACAAAACAACAATCTATTCTCAAAATTTTGATAAAGTGTCCGCCATTTTGAACTTTTTAGATACTGGTTCGATTTCTCTCAAAATCGATATTTGAGAGTCCTCGGGGTCACAAAACAATAATCTATTCTCAAAATTTTGATAAAGTATCCGCCATGTTGAACTTTTTAGATACTGGTCCGATTGCTCTCAAAATCGATATTTGAGAGTCATCGGGGTCACAAAACAAGAATCTATTCTCAAAATATTGAGTAAGTGTCCGCCATGTTGAACTTTTTAGATACTGGTTCGATTGCTCTCAAAATCGATATTTGAGAGTCCTCGGGGTCACAAAACAAGAATCTATTCTCAAAATTTTGATAAAGTGTCCGCCATTTTGAACTTTTAGATACTGATCCGATTGCTCTCAAAATCGATATTTGAGAGTCCTCGGGGTCACAAAACAAGAATCTATTCTCAAAATTTTGATAAAGTGTCCGCCATTTTGAACTTTTTAGATACTGGTTCGATTGCTCTCAAAATCGATATTTGAGAGTCCTCGGGGTCACAAAACAACAATCTATTCTCAAAATTTTGATAAAGTGTCCGCCATTTTGAACTTTTTAGATACTGGTTCGATTGCTCTCAAAATCGATATTTGAGAGTCCTCGGGGTCACAAAACAAGAATCTATTCTCAAAATTTTGTAAGTGTCCGCCATTTTGAACTTTTTAGATACTTTCAACATGGCGGACACTTTTTCAAAATTCTGAGAATAGATTCTTGTTTTGCGACCCCGAGGACTCTCAAATATCGATTTTGAGAGCAATCGAACCAGTATCTAAAAAGTTCAAAATGGAGGACACTATCAAAATTTTGAGAATAGATTCTTGTTTTGTGACCCCGGTGACTCTCAAATATCGATTTTGAGAGCAATCGGACCAGTATCTAGGACCAGTAATTTTGACTAACGAACATTAATTCATTTATATACATATAGTATAGTTATGTAATAAATCTAAAATGTTAAAAATAGTAATTGCTGAGTTTATTACCGGCATTTCTCAGCAAATGCAACTTTCCAAACCGGTATTGATGATTTTGATTTAATTTACTACCATGACTTTTTATTTCAATAGAAAAAACCAAAAAGTAAAAGACACGTAAAAATATATGGAATAGTCTATTTACAAGCTTTCATTTGATACCCATATTGTTATAATAACGAAACTTTTATTTTTAATACCCCCCCCCCCCTATTTTTTTATTCTTAGGCGCCATATAAAAATAATATACCCTATGACACTCCCCCAGTCAAGACGAATCTAACGACACCTCATATGCTTAAATCCATCAAGCCGTTTAGGCTGCAGAGCGGCACAAAGAAATAGACATACATACATACATACACTCGAAAAACATAACCCTCCTTCCGGGTCAGTCGGGTAATTAGGTACCAAAAATAGTATTCGCCATACTGTGCTCGTGCGGCGGGCGGGGCGGCGCGCGTGCAATGTCACCACACAGCATAGTACCTAGTTAACTACATTGTACGCGTGTGAAGCCGAGGCGGGTCGCTAGTAAGTTATAAGAATAATCTGTGGCAAAAATGTCAAGATTCTGGACCTTACGATCTAGCTGTGTGTGGATCAGTCATTACGCCATTTTCTCTTTGTATATACCTATATGGATTTAAGTAAGTAAAGGTAAAGTAGTTGTTAAGATTGATATAAAAATAACACAGTTAATCAATATTCTCAATAAAGAAAAATATCAAGAATGATCCGGTACTGCTTACCTAATTAGCACGAATCACGCGAACACTGTGGCTCCAACCTTTTCTATTGCCAATATTGCCATCTCTTTTACCACGGTTACTCGCAAACTGCGGGGCGGCGAGTGAATAGCTTATACATTGCGCTGTTTCTATAACATGCTTACTAATCTTACAGGCGCGAACTCGCACTGTATAAATAATTATTCCATTGCGCCGTAAATCATAGTTGTCTGTCTCAAAGCAATGTGTAATATAACTGTGAGACGCATCTGTGTAGGCAGAATGTGTCGATGTGTGAGCTCTATGAGAAATTACCACGCTCGAGGACTAGGCTCTTAATTATTTAGCGGAAAATATACACAATAGTGACAAAGAAATTGTGGTTCGAGAAGCGTGTATTGTAATGGGAATTCTAACAAATTCTATGGGCATTTCATGGGATACTTTAGAAAATATTTGCGACAGTTTTGGTGAAGAATTCGGGTTAAATTTGGTTTTCGAATGTGTTGAATATTGATAAGGGTTTTTGAGTTTCCAAATTCCAATTTGGTCGTCTCTCAAATCTTATGTAGAATTAGCGAGATATTTTTGATGTTAAAAATCATTATTGAGTTTTGATAGTCGTTCGCTAAATAAATAAGGGTTTTTCCTTTCATTTTCATTTGAATTCAATCGATTTCACTTACAATAGAAAAAGTTAGGCATTGTTTTATATTTCAATAATTTAAATCAATGGATCTGGGTCATTTGTATGTGAAATATCCATTGACATATAGTTTATACAACGGAATGACATACATAGAATGGAAATATAAAATTCCATGTCAGTAATAATTCAATGATGTCAGTATTATTATCAGCACAGTGAAATTAATTAAACGAAAAGCAAAATATACAAAACCAACATGGATTTAAAGAAGCAAATTAGTAATTACATGCTTGTTTTTTTCTTACTTGCATTAATTTAATGCATGGAAGAAATTCAAACTCTTCATACATTTTGATGCAGCATTTGATTCCGTTTAAAGATGGTCCAACGGTAAAAGTTGTTATACTAACTAATATTATAAATGCGAAAGTAACTCTGTTTGTTTGTATGTTTCTTACGCTTTCACGCCTCAACTACTCAACGGATCATCATGAAATTTGGCATGCAGATAGCCTATGGTATGGAGAAGGACATCACAATTTTTATCCCGGGAACGCGGGTGAAACCACGGGGGACATCTAGTATTAAATAAGATTTCCGCCCAATAAAGCAGTGTAGATAAATTAAAAATAACCCTGCATATGTTTTTCTGTGTAATTAGGCTTGAATTTGACTACAATCTCACCATGATCAGTGATGATGTGACCGAAGGTGGTGAGCACACAAAGCCTAGAAGAGAACTTGCTATCAAGTGCAGCTGCCAGCCCTTGAAGGTGGTATCCAGCTTTATAGTTTATCTACCAACATTACCTGCGTTCCCGAGGGATCTAAATATTCCCCAATATAAAGAACCTACTGTTTATGTTATTACAACGTATGATCTATTTACGTGCCATGTTTGAAGTATTCCCATTTGCGCACCGATCCTGTTCCCTTTTCAGCACCGATTCATATTTTGCATCGGTGCTGAAATGGGAACAAAAATTTAATTCGAAATCATTCCCTTTGGAGCACCGACGGATTTGTAGCTTCTAGTGTTGTGGTGTTTTCATCTCTCTCTAAATACCTCCAAAAAATTATACTTGGTAATTAAAGAAAAAATGGTACCAAGACTTAGTACTGACGTTATTTTATTAAATATTCCCATTAGAGCACCGATTCTAGAGCATCAGCTAATATTTTAAATTGTACCAGTATAACATATTAAGCTCGAAGGAGCTCGCTCCTTTTTCATAAGTTAAAAGAATATATTTGTTGTTTTTATACTAGAGAGAGCTCCTTCAAACTTCTGTTATACTGGTACTATTTAAAACTGTGGTGTTTAAATAAAATATTTTTTTTGGAGATATCTCCTTCTAGCTTATGTTATCCTGGTACCATTTTTTCATAAGTATACATTTTTTGAGGTATTAAGAGAGAGATTTAATATAAATAAAATGGAAGCTATTCCATCAACAAATACTGGAACAATGTTAGACCGTATAACATTTTAAATCTGTGTATTTTGTCTTCGTCTTGGTTGCAGGACCAATCAACCTCATCGCTGCCGCTGCGGAGATCTCGTCAACGAGCTCGGCCACCATGGGCTTTCGTGCTCTCTAAGTGCTGGTCACTCACGACACTCGGCTATTAATGACATTATCCGCAGGGCTCTTGTTGTCGCTAACGTGCCTTCCGTACTGGAACCAGTCGGTATTGCGCGGGGCGATGGCAAGAGACTGGATGGTATGTCTTTGATCCCTGTGTGTCATTTGTGTATTTCATCAGTGTCGGCAGGTCGCTGGTGTGGGATGCCACATGTGTCGATACACTCGCGCCATCTCACTTACCGGCGACTTGTAAAGCTGCAGGGGCAGCTGCGGCCACTGCGGAAAATTCAAAATTCAAAAAATACGCATCGATTGGACCCAACTATATTTTTGTGCCTTTTGCGGTCGAGACCATGGGACCGTGGGGGTCCGAAGCTCGCCGTTTTGCTCGCACCTTGTCATCAAAATTGATCGAGACCTCCGGAGACCAGCGGGCGGGGAGCTTTTTCCGCCAACGCGTCAGCTTGGCTATCCAAAGAGGAAACGCTGCCAGCCTTCTGGGAACCCTGCCGTTAATCGGAAGCAGCGGCAGGCTTGAGGAAATTTTTCTATACATATATAGATTGTATTTTGTACATATTTGTTGTAAATAAAATAATAACGAATAAAAAAAATAATAAAATGGAGAGTACATTATGTTTCCATAATTAGTCAGTACCTAGGTTTTCTAACACAAGCTAGTTCTCTTTGCTTAAAAGGAGATTCCAAAAATATATAAATTAAGATTAGTTATTTAGAAATAAATTTATTATTAATTTATTATTTTTACTAGGTAATATCAACAACAGTAAGTATATTTTGTTCAGCAATTGACAACCAACCTAACATATTGATCAGTTCTCAAAGCGGAATAGCTTTGATGCTCTAAAAATGGGTTCTCTAATAATAATACTTTTTACCATTTATAATAAAACTGTTAATTTTTATCGATACGTTTTATTAAACACCACAACACTAGAAGCTACAAAACCGTCGGTGCTCAAAAGGGAATGATTTCGTATTAAACTTTTGTTCCCATTTGAGCACCGATTCATATTTTGAATCGGTGTGAAAAGGGAATAGAATCGGTGCTCAAAAATTCGGTGCTCAAAAAATCGGTGCGCAAATGGGAATACTTCCCATGTTTTCTCCAAATCCAACTACAAACATTCACAAAACCTACATTAATATAGTAATGATAATCTAGCAGTAAACGTATAAAAAAGCCAGAGCATCGCCTTATACAAAATGAAGCACCTATGTATGCCGGGCCGTCTTGTAAATATAATTCTCACGCACACGTCATGTACACGAGTAGGAAATATTGCGCATCACTTTCTTATCAGGCCATTCTCCGTCCTGATTGTTTTATACATCCATGCAGTACACAGCATAGATTTGAAATGTCTGTGATATATGAAATCAAAAAACTGTCATCAATGCCTAATCGTTCAAATGAATCTTCTAGAAATCAGATGCAGCCAGGGAGCTGAAGTAAGCTTAATTAAGGGCAGGTGCAGCACCACGTTTGGTGTAGAGTGCCATAATAACGAGTGATATAAAAGCTGTAACGTTCATAAATATGAAATGAGCCGTCAACCCGCAGCGTCGTACATTCCTCCATTATTATCCTATGAAAACATAATAATACCTATGAAAACATAATGTATGTGTTATTTACTTGCTTATAAAAAGCAAAAGTAATTAACTATGTAAGTAACGTTTAGGTGTATTGTATGACATATTATTTCTGTGAAAAATTATCTACTTATCGAGGTGAAGTCCAACTCTACAAGTATTTGATATAATAGTACAGTATGAGACACGAGTGGTGAGCACAGATAGGCAGTAGTGGGGACAAGCTCGCGCATGTACACTTTTGGCCAAATCACAGTAGCCAAATGACACGCAAGAATCCAATAGACGACGAGCATCGACTGACGAACCAATCGTGTGCAGCTCGGCGCTACCCCCTTCTTCATTCCGCCAAACAGACCGAAAAATTAACGAATGCGCAGGTGTCAGTTTGTGCTCACGACTCGTGCCCCTTACTATACCTACCCATAGGAAAACAAAATTAAACCTAACAATATGAATGATTTTCCGACGCACATAAATATGCTAAAGATCCCAGTGATAGCAAGTGAATTGCTAATATATAGCTTCTGCTGCACTTCGCTGGATGCTATTCAGCATCAAGCATTGATCGCAATTAGTATAATGGTATTATAGGATGCCGGTACGCGTCGCGCGTAGCCGATCGGTAATGTGGGCTTGAGATCTTAAAAATATGCTTGTATTATGGATGTGGTATTTTTATGAGATGTGGTATTTTTAGAGATGTAGAACATAGCAATTTTTTTGCTCAAAGAGCAGCTCGTATGGGGAAGTACCTTACCGCAACCAAAAAACAATGTTGTGAGCGCGTGAGTGATGACCTGGGGCCCAAGTCTGCTATTACAATTGCGTTCCAATGAACTCTATGTCATGTTTGGTGTCAAAATTGACACAGGATAGAATCAGAGGCATAATGGTCAATCGCGTTGTTCACGTCGACTAATAACCAACCAGCGGGATAAAGAAAGACATCCTAATGTTATAATAGCCTACTATATCAACTATTCTATATAGGATAATGACCACAATACCTTCTCCAATAGTTTCTCAATCATTGTCACCCTAGCAAATTGCACACTGGATGTAGGGAGCTACTTTTAAGCTGCAACTCCGCGCCACCGCACGCCGCTAGTTTCGCTCTACAACAAGCACTATACCACTACTTACAATACCTTATAGGTAATCTACAATGCTGCAATCGACGTAGGTACAGATGTTTTTATAAACTGCCATTATGGCCACTAAGGAAGGAAGGTTCTCGAGTGGCGACCACGTACTGGTGCGCGCCGAGCGGGACACCCTCCTACCAGGTGGATCGACAACCTCAGAGTCGCTGGGCGCCGCTGGATGCAAGCGGCCCAAAACCATCCCAGGTGGAAGTTAATGGGGGAGGCCTATGTTCAGCAGTGGACATCCTTAGTCTGATATGATGATGATGGCTACTAACGGCTACTTTGTTACGTAAAATTTAGCTGTTAAATAAGCCATTATTAAACCAAAAAAATCTATTTAGGCAACCTTTTACATTATCAAAAAACATTAGACACGTATTTTATCTTTTGTCAATTAAACAAAAAAATTTAAGATATCGTGTGTTGAACTTCCGCGTGACGTCATGTTAGAGTACACTTTTTACACTAAAGTGACATCACGAGCCCCCACTCCCGAACTTTGACTCGTTTTATCTTTGTAATTTTTTTGTGTTTTGGTAAAGCTAAAAATACGTGTCGGGTTTTTGATAATCTAACTGACGGACTAATTAGAATTATTATTTTCTTACCTAGAAATCATCCCTAAATGTAATGTTGAAGACTGGACATAGTGGTTAATTTGGTATTTGTATGAATATATGACTTAAGATACAAAATGGCTGTTGGTCTAACCCGCAATATGGTATACCCAGGATCTTTCAAGGCAATAGTGAATAGGCTTTTTCTGGGTAAGTCGTGCACCGCAAGCGTGTATATACGGTAACCACTTCACATCAGGTAGGACGTAGAAAACTTATTTGCTTCCTTGGTAATATAAACGTACTTACATACAAAAAAAAATACAAGCTTTTTATGGTGACTGTACTTTTTGTTGTCTGTATTTGCACTGTCATCCAATATACCTACTAATGTATACCAAATTTCACCTCAAACGGACACTGGTAGGTACGTGGGTCATATTTAACTCTCAAGATTCGATTACAGACACTGGACAGGTCAAACTACACTAAAAGTAATCAAATCCTGATTTGATGACAATAGGACCAAACGGGTAGTGTACCCTTCGAAACAAAAAAGTATTCTCCAAATCGGTTATGTAAATGACGGATAACAAACATAAAAAAACATACAACCGAATTGAGAACCTCCTCCTTTTTTTGAGGTTGGTTAAAAAAGAGACTTCGATAAACAATATCTAAGCGAAGATAAAGCTATCGTCGAAGGAGGAATGTCATCCATCTAGCTAGCCGAAAGTTCGGCATTCAGAATTAATTGACGATAATTAAAATTTCAAATGAACTCTCCTAATTTATCACATCGAATCATAAATTCACTGAGGCTTTGAATAAAAAGTGATGTTTATATTTTGTAATAAAAACCTATGAGTAATTAATGATGCAACTAATCTTAGATATATTTTTATTCTTGTAATAAAAGCTTATGCGTTCGCAAGTTGCTTGGTTATTGTTAATCCTCACACGCAATTTACAACCCTATTAACATCACTGTAGAGTTTATAGTGGTAAACTTTAAAAATCAGATACTGTTTAGTTTTGTCGAGTGTAAATTGCGAATGAGGCAATCTGGTTACGGTTTCATAAATATTTTTCTGCACCAATTTAAAATGAATACCTACATTTATGATAAAAGCGATTTGTTTATCTTAAATTGTATATTATCTGAAATTATTACATAATTTGTTTGAATATTTTCTCTTAAACAAGCATACGGCATCCTCCTAATGGTAAGCGGTTACCGTAGCTTGCAACACTCGAGTCATCACTCACGCGTTACCGACCCTTCCCCCCTCCCTAATGAGCTCTGTCGACCTTACTCACGCGCAGGAACACAACAAAGTTATTTGGCTGCGGTATTCTGTAAGGTGGAGGTTCCCCAGTCGAGCTGCTCTTTGAGCGATTAAACGCTATGCTCTACCTCTCTTAGAGGTATCTATCTATGGAGGTACAAAGTGTATGACACCTCCATTTAAAAGGGAAGATCTTCTGCCAGGTTGGGTCATCGCGCCGCAAGGACCGCGGTCCAACGTGGACAAGTTGGACAGTTGCATATATTCTGATTGTGAAATTAATTTTATCAGTGCGATGCAGGATGTCGTGGCGCCATCTATCTTTCTACTTGTGAACTAGCTTAGTGTAACTGATAGACAGCTCATAGATGTCGCTACAAAACAATCTTTAATGTAATTAAAACTACTACCCTCCGCCCACAGTTTTACTCGCGTTCAATAATAGAGATCTTATATTTATCCCAGGATAAAAAGTATCAAAATGGGTTCAGTCGTTACCGAGTAGAGTATAAACAAGTATAAACACACACACAACTTTTGCATTTATGATATTAGTTGAATTAGTAGTAGTAGGCTAATTGAAGACATCAATAACATCTTTGGTCATCCATAGATACTAGAGAAGAAAGAACTTGTAATATCTGGGGGCACGAGAGTGCCCCGCCAAGATGAGCCAAGTGCAAGTGCAAGTGCTTCGTCGATTTTTGAACCCTCATAACTTGGGTTTGGATTATACCAGATAAACAAAATTCTCAGGATATGATGTCAATAGTAGACTTATTAAACAGTGCCCCCGCTAAGACGAGCCAAGCGAAGCGCAAGATAGCACCAAGTACCTACCTTTGCTCGAAGCGCTTCATTTAACGACGTTAGTCAAAATATGTGCCTTGGCCGTTTTGCTACTACAAAAACTATTGTATAACAGAAAAGTAATGAACAGTGAATACATTTTTCACCTTACGGTCATAAGACGGTAACAAAACAACCAAGCCACATATTTTGACTAAGGTATAGAGTTTATGAAGTTAGGGCTTGTGGAGTTATGGCGTGTAGAGATTTAAGCTTGGCTCTACATGAGATCTGATAACTTTTTGAGAGTGCGAGCTATATGGTTTCGTCTTGGCAACATTTTACATGAAAATGGGTGGGATATCTATTTCGTGTACCAGAATATTTTATATAAAATTTCGCATGAAACCGCACATGCTACCACATCAATTTTTGCCTTTATTATGCGTAACTGGTTTGGCGACTCCCGCCGTGAGAGCGGGTTCGATTCTCGCGTGTTGGATCTCTCAATAAATAAAATTAAATAAAAATAATTAGTTTTAAACCCCTTCGCCGCGTGTTATGTAGGCACAACACGACATTCTGTTGTGCTCGTGTTGCATTGCACTTTTTTTAACACCGTCGGGACATGTGATGATTTATATTTAGTATTTAATCAATTATGGGACAGATAACGTTAGGGTCTGTATCACCACACCACTTATACTGGTGTCATATATGTTGATGTATGATATTACTAGCTTACCGCAGTTTTACGTGTATTTCACCTCTTAATGTATCCTTAAGTTATACAGGTGAATTTTTTTTTCTAGCCAGTGAGGGCAACTTCTGAACTACAGGTAGAGAAAAACGCTGAAGGGAACCCCAAAAGGGGAGCAACATTTTGAAGAAAATAAAAATGCCAGTAAAAAAAATGTAAAAAAAATGTGTTTTTAATTTTTTTCAAACATTTTTTTTTCTTTTTCTGCTTCGACTTCACAATACGAACAAAATTATGTACGATAATCTTGGTCTGAAGTTGCTAGAAGTTATCAAAATTGCCCACAATTTTTTTGTCAGAATGCTAAGAGCCAATTCTTTATGGCTAAACATAGTGAGGTCCCTGCGAGATCTACTCCACCTCGTCAAACTTTACGCAGCTTAAAACCACGGTCAAGGAAAATATAAAATAATATTTTGGATAACTTCTAGCAACTTGAGAGCAAGATTGTCTTACATAATTTTGTTCATATTGTGACGAAGAAGCAGAATTTCGAAAAAATATTTTTTTTTTGAAAAAATTCATTATATTCGAAAATATTTTTTTTAAATAAATTTTAATCGTATTTTAATTTTCTTCAAAATTCAGCTCGGGGTTCCTTTCAGCGTTTTTCTCTAAGACCTGTAGTTCAGAAGTTGCCCACACTGGCTAGAAATAAAAATTCGCCCTGTATAGTGGAAAGAGGGAATTTATATCTTCAAATAATATTTTATATCCGCGCACAACAACTATATAAGGTCCTAATAAATTAGTGAATTTCCTCTTGAGGGATGAATGTATAGGTCATTAGTAATCAAAAAATAATATTAGAAAAATAATCCGAGGGAAGAAAAAATGCCGCGCGGCCTCTTTGACTTGCATAGCGACAATATGGCGGCTATTTGGATAAATTTTGTTTTTTTCCCACGGATTATTTTTTGATTATATATTTATATTCATCCGTCAAGAGGAAATTTACTAATTTATTAGGACCTTATACAGGTCGTGGTTTTGGTCAGCGCCGACCGACCGAGGGTCGATAATACAAATGATACTGGTGCAAAAAAAAATATAAAAAATACTTTATTTTTTTTAATAATAAAAATATTTTTTTTTTTGAAAATCATGTAATAAGCTAAAGTGTAGACATAATATTCAACGGGAGTACGAGGGAGTAAAGGGGTGGGGCGATGGCGGCTTGCGCCTAGCTCTAGTCTGTGCACGTGCCTAGTAACCATACTTTGCGGTAATTTTATTTCAAATTGAATAAGGTATTTCTCAACATATTTACAGTATTTAATGGAATTAAGTCCATTTTTGGGGAATATATATATTGTACTACCGCTCCTGGGTCGCTTGTCGCCGACCAAAACAACATCCTGTATATACAGTAGGTTCTGTGTTCCAGCCAATGTGGGGCCGCGTTGAGGTAGAGCTTCAAAATATAACGAAGGTCATGGGAACCATAGCACGGGGATAAGGAACTATGTACTACACGCCTAGCTGGTTACCAACCTCAAATTGAAAATTTGTCCACAAACTCCTAACGATGCGTTTCGGCAGGCATACGTTAGTTACCACCCTCGACTACATAATTCTCGCGCTTTCGACATTGATGTCGCATTAGAGATGTGACGAAAAACATGGCGGACTTCTGTCAAAATAACCATTTAAGATATCCACCATGTTTTTTGGCAAAATGTCGAATTAGAAGTCGAAGATGCGAGAATCGGGCCCCTGGCCAATGAACAAAAAAGTTACATTTGAAAACATTTTTGTTCTTTGTTATGTACCTAAGTATACTTGGTTTTCTTTTTAATTTTTTAATTCCCTAGTAATAAGTGCTATAATAGCCAGCAAGTGATGAATGGAATCGCGCAATAATATTGCAATCAAGAACATACATCGCTCAGCCGACAGGTGATCACTCTTCAACGACGTCAAATCTATTTACATTCTTACTAACATAAAAGCCAAACATGAATAGTTCATTGTAAGTATTTTTTATAACTATATATTATTCGCAATTCCAATCACACTCTCATTTGTAAAAGGCGGCCTGTACTCAGCAGTGGGATATTATAGGCTGATGATGATGATGATGAATGTGACTAGGGATGGGCAGGGAAAGAAAAAAATGAAAAGAATAGAAAAATACGGGTAAATTCCCGAACAGCTGGAAAATAGGACTCAAAAATCAAGGATACAAAAATCCTACTCAAGCGGATTTTTGTATCAAAAAAAAATTTTTAGATGCTTTTGATTGTTATTTTAATCATACTCACTGTTGTATGTACCTACATTACCTACGCGCGGACCCACGCGGACCTTGCGCGGACTGGACCGAGTATCACACTTCCCGACTTCGAGTCGGACGAGTATGGTTGAGTGGCGGTCCCACCCAATTACCACGACGTGGTAATTGGGTGGGACAGCCATATTAGTTGGGTACTACTTTACAAGGAAAGGTTTTTCAAAGCGATCTTGGAGGGTTTATATGTACCACCATCCGTAAAATGATCACAATTAGAAGCTCGTCAAACTGGGTGCGTTTGACGAGCTTCTAATTGTGATCATTTCCAAAAATCCAAAAAAAAATTACTTCGTGACATTGAATTATTACACATAGAAACAAAGTACACGCGCGAAAATAATCCATTCAATTGGAGCCATAATGGCTCCAAATGACCGCCGCGCTGTCAGTGTACTGACTGGCGTTTAAGTGAGTGCAGCTCTCAGAAAAATAATAAATATGACGGTTTGTGCAGTAAAATTGTGTCATAATTCATCAAGCAAGAAAGATTAGAATTCTGATGTAATACTCCACGGATAGGCCACTAATTTTATTACGTAATTCATCTAAAATAGTATTGCAAGCGCCCATATGGCTGCGGTAACCGCTTACCATCAGGCGGGCCGTATGCTTGTTTACCGACCTAGTTGTATAAAAAAAAACTCACGAGCATAACACACATGAAATATACTCATAACTTTATAACCAATGTAATGGCGTGAATTCTAACAACGTTATTTGGTAACACAACAACGGTAACCGCGCTACTACAAGCACGTAATGCAAAATAAATACTCGCGGCGTTTTTGGAATAGTTAACAAATTACAGCATACACTATCGGATAACTTTAAATGTATAACATGGATTCTAAACATTCGATCATTCGTGGCCGACGCGATGGCTTTCAAAATAATATAAAAGGGTTTTTGTATAGGCGGGTACACAAGTGTTTATGCTGATGTGCAATCAAGGTACACCCAAGGTAATATGAGCTTCCGATTCTAACAGATAACACAAAATCAAAATATGCTGAAATTACTTAAAAATACACACGTTTTGTGTGATCATGTTTTGTTTATTTTGAGCCTGAAATTTCATGGATAGATTTCAGTAGTCGTAGTAATTTCGAAATGAACATTATATTTTTCTACCAATGTCAAATATAATGAAGATTGGTTGAGTTGGACTGAAAGCATAATGAAGCAAACACGCAAATACGATTAAGGACAGTCTAAAAAAATAAGGTTCTACAAGGAATCTAGATTATATTATACATAAACATGTTGATAGCACACATTATAACTTAGGGCCAGTTATTTACGTAAGGCTCCTGCCTGAGAGAGGAGGGGGGTTAAAAAATATCTACATGACCAGGGGTGGTGGCGTATTTCATTCTAAAAATTACACATTACTTTTACACAAAGTCACCTCAAACTGAAACAGAAATCTGTCCAGTTGGTGTCAGAGCACAGAGTATAGAAAGGGTCAGAGTGAAAAAGTACGTCTAAAGGTACTTTTTTACTTCACGGTTTTAACCCTTTGGTTCGCAAACGGGACGCGCGTCCTATAACTACTTATGAAAAAACATCAAATTATTAGATAACATAAAAAAACAACTTTTGATCAACATGCCCAATGGCTTCTAAAATCTCCAAGCAATATTCGAACTTGGAACAAAGCCACAGTCCAAACTTAGTAACAAACTACATGTAATATAAAAATGTAAAGGAAAACATAAAACGATTCAACCCCCGCAAATGGCGCGTATTATGAGCTAATACTGGCTGCCAGAAAAATTAAGCTAAATCACTTTTAGTTGCGCCTGTACCCTCGCGTGCTTGGCTCACATAAGGCCGGTACACACGCGACTCCGATGTTTTACAGAGCTCGCTATAAAAAACGACATCGCGGCCCCAATTGATATTTTGTGCAGGTTACTACTGTTTCATACGAAACGCCTGTGAAATATAGTCGCCAATCGCCAGTCGCCCGTGTGAGCACAGATTAAGTTTTAAAAAAAGAAGTATTTTTTTAAAGTTATTTTTATGGTTTTCGGCTTTGATAAGGTTTACAAATAGTTATGCACTATCGGATTAGAAATAACTTCTTGTCTTTTGTTATTCCATTAGCAGTAAACTAATATACCTATGCAAGGTGTCCTTCGATCAAATATACGTCATTTTTGATGTCCCATGGCTTTTCCATGTTAAATTGTCTTCTTTTAATGAAAGATACTATGTTATTTAGAGAGCATTAAGCATTGATCCTTATGATTGTTACTACAAATAAAATAAATAAATCTTAGGTGAAACGATAACCAAAACGGTAACCACGAAATAATGCATGCTACTTTGAAGGGAAAACCCCACATCAATTCTCTGAAGACTATAATAATAGAGATATATACCTATATTTAAAAGCCTCGTTTGTACAGACAGACACTGCTTTTACAATTTCATTAAGCTGTAGAGGATGAGCGTCGTAATATCTTGGAACACGCAATATATCTCAACTAATAACAACATTTATAAGATAAATAAAAGACACCCATTAAGCGATACAGATACGGGTGAGCGGGTAAAAATCAATTTACACAGCTGTTTACACTTGGATCTACGAGATCTATAGATCAGTGTGGTTTAATTACAACTATAAAACAATCGCAGAGCTCTCGGGCACCGTCTTAAATGCTCATTAAGTGCCATTATGGCGAGAAATGGCGGCGGAGTGGCGATAAATGGCGCAGAATGGCGGATAGCGAGGAGCGGGAGTGGCGAGTTCTTACAATGACGTTATATCGATGGTTTGCGATTCGATTCCATTTTGTGATTGTAACTCGATTGTTCATTGGGATATATTGGTTTGTTTTGTGGTTGGATGGTTTTATTAATTTTAGCTGGTTTAATATGAGGTTATTGTGGAATATACAACGTAGGTTAGGATATGGGGTCTGTAGGGAAATTGAACCTTGTGACAAAGGAGTTAGTTTCAATAGTACAATGAGCTTTAGCTGGCAGTGAAGGAAAATACTGTAGTTTGAGGTACTTTGTAGTACCTGGTCGGTTACTAACCTCAACCTGAAATTCAGTCGCCAAGCACTTTGGCAGTTTCACTTACGGGTCTACCAGACTTTGTGTGCCACCTTCAGTCACATAATTTTACCATGGATATATTATTATTAGGGAGTACAGCATGGGGTTCTTCAAAAGGTTGGGAAGGTTTTTTGCCGGGTCGGCAACGCGTGAGTGATACCCCTGGTATTTCAAGCGTCAATAAGCTACGGTGACCGCTTACCATCAGGTGGGCCGTATCCTTGATTGATACCTCAGTAGTATAAAAAAAATACGAATACAAGCCATGCATAGCAAAAATAATGGTTCTCATCACACAATTTGTCCTCTAAAATAAGTTATTATGCTAAATGGAGTATATTAAAAAAAGTTATCCTACCACGAACAAGTTATACCAAAAACTAAAACCATTCGTCAATGCTTGAACAAGCACGATTCTGTTTTTATCCCCAGACATGTTATTCTGAACGTATTTCGTGTATGATTTGTTGGTAGATAAACAAAATCTCAAAGACTAACTGCCAGTTTCTGAAAGCCAAATCAAAGTTCAAATCTATAATCAAAAATGTTGCCGTCTTTGTCATATCAGACGACATTGACAGTGACAGGTATACTTTCAACAAGAGATTAACTTTGATTTGGCTTTCGGAAACTGGCGGTAACCTCCTTACTCATAAAGCGCTATTTAACTAATATAGTGTTTAAATGGTCACGTAAATAATGTCACATTATTTGACAATGACAATAGAGTGACGTTATTTACGTGACCGTTTAAACAGTATATTAGTTAAATAACGTTTTATGACTAAGGGGGTTAGTTTCAGTCTCTGTGGTTACGTCTATAACGATTTTGTTTTTCCGATAAATTTGTAAATTGTGGATAATATAACTAGACGGAAGACTGGCCACCCGTGGCACAGGCTAGCCTAGTTTTTGGGGCTAGGAAAAGAGTTTAACATAATATAATTGAAAACTGTTTTACAAAAAACTTAAACCGACTACACTAAAAAGTAATAAGCTGACCTGTGGGGCGATTACGTAACTAAATTTCAATCATTTTCGAATTGAAATTGGGTCAATATAGCGATTTTCTGATAACTTTTTTACGTTCTGATAACTGCAAATACAAACAGTGGTTCATTCCAAATGGAACCATTTCCAATTTTGTAATATTTCTACCGATTCAGAGGCAATTTCAATCTGAATTTCATTGAAATAAAGTTAAGTAATCCAAGTACTGATGACAATGGGACCAAACGAGTAGTTAATAAATGATGGAGTACTGAGGTAACTAACATTAAAAAAGATGACGCGAGTGTATGTACTTCGCGTGTCAAAATTTGTGCAAAAATGGGGTACACTGATCTTCTTTTAAAACTGTTTCGCGCGGACATAGAACTCGCATAAGGCTGCATGTCCACCAGAGATGTGTAGCGAGGGACATGTTTAACTGACAAATAGGATAGCTTCATTTTCACGTTAAAAATCTAATGCCAGCCTAACTAAATCAATCTCGTGACATTATGGTAGGTACGAAAAAAGTTACACGCTTGGTTTTCGTACGGATGGAGAGTCGTGCGTTATCTATTTAGATTTATGTCTGTGCTTACAGCCGAATTGAGATCCTCCTTTATTTAAGTCGGTTAAAAATTTAACACACGTGGTGTAATCCCCCATTTTTCTTTGTATTTAGATAATAATAATGATCTACAAGAAACAATCCAAAAGCTAATAAATGATTTTGTTTTTTTTTTATATTTCTGTTTAATATCCAATATCAATGAGCCTCTAAATATCTCTCGACTCCTTAACCGAAACCCAATACAACGACCGTCTATGTCCGTGTGTGTTCTGAACTAGCAAACAGAACTGGCTATGGGCTAAGCTAAGTGATTTAACCAATTATAGGCTGTCCCCTGCAGAGCCGCTTGGGTCGGACATTAAAAGAATTCCTCTACAATGATACATAGCTTGTCTAGATGTTACGTGGACGTACATTTGTGGGAGATCTGAGCGTAGTTATTGTTGATTGGAAAATTAATCCACGTTTGATTTTATTTTATTAAGAGTTTGTTTACATAAGATTATTCATTTTAACACGCTTTTATTTGCTTCACCTGTTTGAATGTAATGGAATCTTCTAACGTAATTTTTATCGACTTCATTGTGAATGACAACTGAATATAAACACAATAAATATGACCAAGGTGGGACTGAGCAAACGGGATACTCTCTCACTCGTAGTAGGTACTCGGAAAGTGTACCAGAATCTTGAGGAAATCTAGCTGGTAGACAGGCCTTCATTGCAGCAAACCATGGAGGATTGAGGCAGTTTAACTATTCAACAGTATTGTTACTATAATGATGATATTTATGGTAGGTAATCATCATGTCCCAAGAGAGAGAAAGATATAGTCGCAAATAGCGCCAACGGGACTCTATTACTAAGCTTCCGCTATCCGTCCGTCCGTCCATCCGTCAGTTCGTCGATCTGTCAGTAAGTTGTATTTCATGAACCGTAATAGGTAGACAGTTGAAATATTGTCAGAATATGTATTTCTATTGCCGCTATGCAAACAAATAATAAAAAAGTATACATTAAGAATTAAAGGGAAATAAATAAAAAAAAAATACAAGAAACGTCTTTATGGAACCCTTCGTGTGAGAGCCCGACTCGCTGACGGTTTTTAAAGTTTTTTATAAAAAAAAAAAACTTATTAATAATAACTATGTCAATAATATCAAAGACTTCATACATAGCACATCCAACGTTTCTACATCTACACCACAGCTCACCATGTAATACCCATTCAAAGAACATTTGACATTGTGATTAGGTTTAAATGTTCATAAGTGTACATAAAACGTCACATTAGGTAACAATACAATAAATAACCGGCGTGGACTACATCATGTTTCAATATACCTACCCACTTTGATGGCGTAATACGACATACACTGATTATGAAAACAAGGAGGTATGCACACTAATATTACAAATCAGAAAGTAGCTCTGGCTCAGTATTACCTTTTCACGAACTCTCTGCTCTTTGAGCTAAATATCGCTTTGCTCTACCTCGTTTAGCCAACTATTCTCCTGGCCAAACGGGCCGTCGAAAATTTTTCATAATAGGAAGAAAATTTTCTGGGTGTAAAAGTTAGCTCACGCATAACCATTGCTTGATAGGTAGTTTGACAATTAATATGCTCTTTCTTGCCAAATCACAATTCCCAAGAAATCGTCATCGTAACAAAGCCCTGGCTTTCCTTAATGCATGTAAAAATTAATTGGCACTCCAGGTTCTCTGGCATATTGCGAAGGTAACCGGTTGACCGATTCGTCGCGCGACCCGTCCGCCCATTAGTCGCCCATTAAATTAGCTACAGGCAACATTAAATTTGCTGGAGAGAAATAAAATTGCCACGCAGCCTTGGCACTTTTAATCGTTATTATTTTTATTTTTATGCACACGCCCTGTAAAGGTCATATTTATAAAGATGAACGAGTTTACCGGCTATTTTGATTTAAATATAGAATACTCGTTATGTTTTCTATTTTCATATATGCTAATATAACCTAACCAAAATAACACTATTATGTGCACATTAGAGCAAACTGAAAATCTGCGCATACAATCGCAATCTGCACTACACACTTGCACTCACGCCATTATGCTGTTTTGCTATGTTTTTTTAAACACGTTTTTTTACTATCACACACACGCTGTTTAGCACAGCAACTCCACTCAGCCCATCCTAAACCCCCTTTCAAGTAGGGTGCCAAAAAGTCTCCGTACCGGCACTGCACTGGTGTTGCAAGAGTAAGTTCTGCCCTCTAAATAGGCAGAAAGAGGCCACGGACCTAAAAGAAAGCTATGTATAAGAAAACGCCTCCACCGCCTTCACTGCCACTACCGGTAGCACAATCTTTTATTTTTGAAAGAAAAGTGGGAATTTATTTAAAAACGTTACCATAAAAATTCTACAACCGCTTTGTAATGTCTCAAAAACCGTTAAAACAGCATCCGATACTAAAACATCTAAATAATCACTAGTAGGGAATTCTAACAAGCCCAAGATTAGTAAAACTCAAATTCAAAGCCACGCAATACATTAGAATCGGAATAAAGCTACTTATAACCCGAGTGGAATAAAATAAAGATTTCCGAACGAGTGCCGCGATAAGTTCACTCGTTCATTCGGTCGTTTGCATTCGGGAACGATTTATAATTGATTTACACTATCTCAATGTACGGAATACGATTAAGATGTAATTGATATTCGGCCAACAAAGTGTATTTTAAGGTATTATACTGCGCCTTGTCTTGATACGTTATAAGTTTTATGCAGGGAAATAATAAGATTTAAATTAAACATAAGAGAAGTATGTCTTGCTTGATTAAGAGGAAACGCTGGTGGCGTTTGTTTCATACAAACGTAATCCTCAGTTTCCTCTCTGGATAATGACACTAGAGCTATGATTATTTTACCATGCAATCTGTAGGTACCACTGTATGTCTCTCGGTTGTGTTTTTCTCCATAAATTACTGACCATTTTTACTGCCCTTATCAGACGTCCAGCAAACAAATTTGACGAATATAAAAAATAAAAGGAATACCGACAGACATAGCCAAAGCCCTTCTTATTATACTCTTGAAAAAATAAAAAAACGATCCAGTATTGGAGGAGGAAACTGGGGATTACGAAATAGCGATTTCGTCTATTTTAAATAGGTATAATCGATCCAAGCTGCAGTTGTCTCTATCGTTCCTCATACATTTATATCCCAGCAACAGCGCGACAGCAATAGATTTCTTAAATACCTATTTTTCAAATTTCATGCAGCCATCCTTTCCTCTTAAATGTAGGTACATCTTTTGGCCAGGATCAAATACTCCGTGCTGAGCTAAGCATAATAATATAGATAAGTCGTAGATCTAGATATCTTTTATATATTTTTGAACACACTCGCTCAATATATAAAGTGGCAATTATTGCAAAATTGAAGTCTGTTTTTCCTCGCAAGTGTGTTGAAAAATATGACATTCGTGTGCATTGATTTATTACACTCTCGGCTCCCTTATCTGTAGGCACCTTATCCCAGGCTTAATACCGGCTGGAGTGCTAATAATCAAATTTGCACACATGTATCATAATGTACTATTGTACACCATAATATGACGTTTAAGGAAAATTAAGTAGCCAATAGATAAAAAAAAAGTATGCAACTATTTATTTAATTTATGTGCTATTTATAACATTACTATAATAATAGGCGTATATTCTTTAGGCTTTAGTAGTCAAATCAAGACTTATCGACCACTTCGATATAGGATATCTACCTATTTTGTTTTAAATTGATGGGATATCTTTTGTACGTCGTTTTACATGTTGACCTACACTTGCAATTCCTCGTTGATGAAAACACTGCTAGTCATAAAGGTACATAATGATTGCGTAGATACCAATAAAATAAAATGAACCTTCCTACATACAATTACATGCAGAAAGACCATGGGGAGTCAAACAATTAAAGAAAACCCGTTACCCGTCGCTCTCAATCAATAGTACAAATCGATACATTCACTTTCACAACCGATACATAATTATTTTTATTGTACAACAATAAACTAACAAAACCATAATCACCCACGCGAAAACAAATATATTAAATATCATGTTACGATGCTTTACAGTGCAAGGTAAAAGAATCCGACAAAAATAATACGATCAATTTAAAACATTGTAGACTTACAGGTAGAGTTGAAAGTAAAATATACTTAAAGTTGTTCATGTAGGTTCTTATGAATGTTGTATTCAACAAAATATGCAGATTCTACACAAACAGCGCGGCCGCGGAGTCGTATGCGACATTTTATTGGCTGTCATCTCGGTCATTCATTTTGGTATTCGACGCCCCGCATTCGACGAATCGAATTTGTATCGGTGTTGTTGCATTTGAAATTTGGAATTTATGTTCCATACCGTTCTGAAATCAAATACATTTTTCAAATTATTAACACGTGTAAAGAATTTGATGGAGTGTTTGGAACAAGAGTATTTTGGCACTTCGGTTATTTACTTAACAATTTTACCTTAATTTAAGAGACGTATTGGAAAACCGATAAATATGTGATTGACGTTTGGTTCCTTAACTGCTATTTTTTACTGTGTAAAGGCAGTGTTTGACCGTAATCTCACTATGGTAAGTGATGAGGTGGCCGAAGGTGTAAGCACACAAAGCCTAGAAGGAACTGTCTCTCAAGGGCAGCTGTCGAAACACACCGATAGGTGCTTGGTGACAGATTTTCAACTTGTGGGTGTTAGCCATCCAGGTGGGTACTACAAAGTACCCTACCACTGTGCTATGGTTTCCTCACGATGTTTTCCTTCACCGAAAGCTCAGGTGCATTGTAGGATTCGAACCCGGAACCTTCGTCTCGGCATCCGACGTCACTACCACTGAGCTATTACATACATTTCATAGCTATAGGTATATAAAAAAATATGCTAAAGGGGATATTTACTATCTTAATGATGCTGATTTTGTTGTAAATCGCACTAAACTAATTTTAGTCACATCACATCTCTTTCTTACAAACATTATTGAAAAGGATAGTTTAACGCTATCAAATTAGTCTATGCCGTCTTTATTTGCGGGTATTTAGAAGTAACCGCGATAGATGGCGACTAAATTTGTATTGAAAACAAGCATTGGACTAATTTGACAGGACTAAATTTCTTTCATCCTTTTCTTATGTTCTTTGTTAGAAAGAGACTAAAATTAGTTGTAAGCAACAGAATCAGCACCAGTATCTAGAACCATAGATCTATGACTCATAGATAGATTATATACTAAACACAACATGAATAATGTTTGTCTTAAGAGGAAACGCTGGTGGCGTTTGTTCCATACAAACGTAATCCTCAGTTTCCTCTCTGGATAATGACACTAGAACTATGATTATTTTACCATGCTATCTGAAGGTACCACTGTATGTCTCTCGGTTGTGTTTTTTTCCATAAATTAATTATTATAAGAATTAGGAGCTTTCTAAAATGACAAAAACTGACCATTTTTACTGCCCTTATCAGACGTCCAGCAAACAAATTTGACGAATATAAAAAATAAAAGGAAAACCGACAGACATAGGCAAAACCATTCTTATTATATTCTTGAAAAAATTAAAAAAACGATCCAGTATTGGAGGAGAAAACTGGGGATTACGAAATAGCGATTTTGTCTATTTTAAATAGGTACAATCGATCCAAGCTGCAGTTGTCTCTATCATCCCTCATACATTTATATCCCAGCAACAGCGCGACAGCAATAGATTTGTTAAATACTTATTTTTCAAATTTCATGCAGCCATCCTTTCCTCTTAATTCAAGTGAGCTAAGGAGTTAAGGATAAGAGCATATTATTATCTCTTACATATAATATGTCAGTGTTATATCCCCTACGTCAGTTTCGTCTTAAAATCATAGTACTTATAGGTACTTACTTACCTACAACAGTTACAAAATTTTATATCAATAGAACGTGCGTAGTGGAACGTAACAATTTTGACAGGAGTGTACTTAAAGTCATGTCATGAGAAACTTTGTGGAGCTGCGAATTTTGACCTTATTTGTATCACAAATAGAGTACAATAACACTATGAATGGTGTACCGAAGTAATATTCTAATAATAAGATGTTAAACAAATGAAATAGAAAGTTAACATCAGTCAGCCATGTTTGATTGCTTAATCAAGATGATTTCCATAGTACAACACAGATTTGCTAATATTACAAGTTATTTAAGCTTACACAAATAATTAAAATAGAAATTAAGATGTTTAATTCCAAACGACCTTAGTTCGGTGTTAAATTACAGTTAATTACAATCAAATGCGAGAATAACAGCTGTCAAAATGACAGGCAAATTAAAACTACTAAATGGCAATATGCCAATGTACAATGTACCGTCTAATTGAGCCTATTCACAGATTATAGTCATTATATCCATCACCGATTTCCCTTGACCACAGACAAGTAATAAACAAGACAGTAAATTACAGTTACACTAGTACCCAACTGATATGGCGCGTTGTGAACCTTCTTTCGCACAGAAAATAAAATATGGCCCCGAAGATTAACGAAAGAATGCTTAAGAGGACTCAATTCGTCATACTTTTCATACAAAACCTCTGTACTTATTATGGCGTTGTTAAACATTTTTCGTTAGATGTTTTGAACAAATTAGTATCTTGTGCGCTATATCTAGCCGTGTATCTAGGCGTAATTTAAAAAAAGTGTGTTACAAATTCAGTCAAAGCCTCCGAAAAACAGCGTTTTTGCCTGAACTTTGGCCATATCTAATGTACCTATAAATTATAAAAGTAAAGAAAACATTTAGATACCAGGCTTGCAAATGTATTGGAGATTCTAAATAACTAACTTTTTTTTCACAAACTTGTAAGATTTTTTCACAAGAAGTATACTCCTGGAACAAGTTTTATGAATGCGAAATCATGAATGACGTCCTAGCGAAGCGGCCGCGAGTGATCAGCGGAATTTACCGATTGATAACCGACGGCCCTGATGCTGTCTCTCTTTTTTCGCAGTCAAACATTACGTTGGATGAAACAACAAGCTTTTAGACTATGCTCGCGTTGAAGTTGCGCCGGCCACAGAGGGCCACCTTAAAACTTACAATCAACCATAGATCACTACTATAAGGTTCATAATACACTGCAGCTGTTAGTTCCGTCTCACTCGCAAGTCACGACCCTCCGCACGGCGCGCGCTAACATGGCGGCAGCTGCCGAACAATAGCGTTTCCCGCGCTTTGAAAATGTATCTTCTGCGCAGGTACATCGGTAAGCCATATTAGTTGTGTAATACTGTACCATGTTGTCAATTCACAATATAATGGAAACTTTTTAGGCTAAAGACAAAAAAAATCAAAAATACTTTTCAGCCAGTTACTTAGTGCTCTTAAAAACCGCTGATATGTAAGGCAGATATGTAAAAATGGCAAGTCCGGACACCCGGACACTGGACCGGTTGGACATTCGTTCCGGGACTAATTGGCAGGCCTCGTTCAAGACTGCATTCCTAACACCTTCGCGATGGTTAGCGATGCGTCAACCAAATTGCATATTAGCTATAATGAGTGGTAAGAACTTTAATATTATATATCTCAGGACCTTAATGAGGACATCCTTCAGGAAAATGTGTATTAGTGAATGTGTAGGACCAATGAAGAAAAAGGCACCGAGTACCAACCACATAATTTATTATGTTTATTTATTTATATTAAGGAAAAATAACAGAAATAGATTACAAATAGAAGTTAGAAGAAAAAGACAATTACAAATATTTAAATCTACTCCCTTAAACATTTTTCACGGGGAACTAAATATGTAGCAAAAAACAATGGTGACATAAAATAGCATTTTATAAGCTCACATTTATAATTTAACACATTATACATTAAAAACAGGCAGAAGGGGAACACACATTCAGATAAGTAATATACATACATACCATACCATATTTTACATACAATATAATGCTTAAATACATATACACATAAACACACATACATATATATCTTGTATACATACACATATGTTGTTGAAGTAATGGAGCAGAAAATCAGCTATTTATGTCAGAAGACTGATTGGCGACGGCGACGGAGCGGTTCAGCTGATGGTCACTGACCATGAGTCACTTCCGAGTCGTTATCGTCGCGTATAAACATGGGATTGCCAATGTGTTCCGGACCTTATTAAAACCTAGAAAGAGACTTAATTATCAGCAAAAGAGTCAGAAGTATTCAATGGACAAGAACTTACGTTTTAAGGTCTGGTTTTCTAGCAATGTAACGGTATAGGCGCCAATCCCACAGCGAGACCGTCGCGGTCGCCGAGTGCAATGATCAAAGGCGCCGCATAGATTACTGTGAACTCGAAACGCGGAACGCAGAACTCTAGACCGCTCGCTGTGGGAACGGCGCCATAGATACATAGGTACTACAATGAAGGCTTCAGAATCAGAATCTGAATCAGAAATAATTTATTGCATACCTGTACAGAATAATGTTGTTATAAAATAGATAAATATATTACTCACCTAGGGCAGGATAGTAAGAAATGTCTCAGATCACACGACGAACATGTGATCTGAGAATCAATTTAATTAAATTGTATAATCAATTTAATTAGACCATTATATAATTAAATTGTATAATCAATTTAATTAGACCATTACACATTTATAAAATTTTATATCATAAAGGCTGATCGATGATTTTAAACAAAGCAAGTAAGCTGTGATGAATCTTAGAAACTATAATAAGAACTAAGAATATTCCTCAATGGGCATCAGGAGGGTTGTCGTAAATACATGGATATTACCTGAGTATTTTAATCTCAGTATTATTTCATGAAACTCCTAGGAATGTTCATGATAAACATTTTATTTCAACATTTTTGCCTTATCCTATGCATCTGAGTGTAAGTATTGTATGAATATTTATTTTTATCGCTTCGGAAATTACGATGCATGTTGCTTTACCATGAGATCGCACTAAGATGGGACATTAAATGACTTCTGGACAATATTTGGGGTGACCATGCAAAAACTTGTGTATAGGTATAAAAATATATTACAGTATTACCCAACTGATATGGCGCGTCGTGAATCTTTGTTCGCACAGAAAAGAAAGTATGGCCCGAAGATTAACGAAAGAATGCTTAGAACTTACAATCAACCTTAGATCACTACTATAAGGTTCATAATACACTGCAGCTGTTAGTTCCGTCTCACTCGCAAGTCACGCCCCGACCGATAGCGTATCCCGCGCTTCGAAAATGTATCTTCTGCGCAGGTACATCGGTAAGCTATATTAATTGGGTACTACTGTACACCATTTTTTGCTATACAGGGTGTTGTTTTGGTCGGCGACAAGCGACCCAGGAGCGGTAGTACAAAATATATATTCCCCAAAAATGTACTTAATTCCATTAAATACTGTAAATATGTTGAGAAATACCTTATTCAATTTGAAATAAAATTACCGCAAAGTATGGTTACTAGGCACGTGCACTGACTAGAGCTAGGCACAAGCCGCCATCGCCCCACCCCTTTACTCCCTCGCACTCCCGTTGAGTATTATGTCTACAATTTAGCTGATTACATGATTTTCAAATTTTTATTTTTTTTATTTTTATTAATAAAAAAAATAAAGTATATTTTTTTTTATTTTTTTTAGCACCAGTATCTATTGTATGATCGACCCTGAGTCGCTCGTCGCTGACCAAAACAACGACCTGTATATTTTTGACTTTCAGTCAATAAAAAAAAAGGGTTTGTTTAAGAAATAAAATTATCACCACTAGTATTGATGGGTGTTTCAACGACTCATTAAAAACCGCATTTAAACCACAAGAAAAATTTAACTGTCAGTTTAAACGCTATCCGCATTGGAAACCGTAAAAACCATTTAACGATAAATCGAACGAATGAAGCGACTCGGGGTGAACTTAAAACTTAAATCGTCTTAAAAATTGAAAATGCAAACTAGTTTCCAGAGCAGTTCCGAATATCTCGACTCCGCTTTGTTTTCGTGACTGTCGGGAAAATATTAGTGCACGAGTGACTTTAACTTTAATGTAATAAATTACACAAGGGAAACGTATGTTATAATTACGTCACACTTACGGAAGAAAATATTGTATGAAAATATGTCTTAGTAATGTGACATTAAGAGATGTTAGAGTGGAAGTGGGTAAGACATTTGTAAAGGCGTGAAAGTAGATAAGACCTGGGAGGCTAAAAAGGAAGCTAAAGCAGTATTGCTAACGCAATTCATTTTTTCGAATTCTCGCCAGATCCTACGTAATTTCAGTATTTTTTGGTATCCTAGTCACTCATTATAATACAATTCAATTCAATAAAAGATTCGGAATTGATGAATTGCATAAGATCTGCCGTTAATTCGAAAAAATGAATTGCGTTAGCTTCCTTTTTAGAGGGGCTGGTAAAAGAAGTAATAGGAAACAAATCTCTTTTTTAATTTAAGAAGACTGTCTGTCCCGCGCGGTTTCACCCGCATTCCCGAGGGATCGTATTATTTCTCGGGATAAAACGTATCCTGTGTATTAATCCAGAACATATTCTATCTGTGTGCCAAATTTCCTCAAAATCCGTTCCGTAGTTTTTACTGTTTTTTTTTATGTATTTTTTATACTACTTAGGTAGTAAACAAGCATACGGCCCGCCTGATGGTAAGCGGTTACCATAGCCTATGGACGCTTGCAACACCAGGGGAGTCCGCGAGTGACTCCCCTGGTGTTGCAAGCGTTGCCGACCCTGCAGAAATATCTTCACACCCTTTTCGAAGAACCCCATGCATTCCCCATTGAGAAAACCACGTACTATAATTATGACAAAAACATATCTAATCATCACCACAAAATGTCGATGCATTTAATATTACCTAATAGTATTAATAATATTAATAGTATTTTAATGTATAATGTATTAAATTATAAATGTGAGCTTATAAAATGCTATTTTATGTCACCATTGTTTTTTGCTACATATTTAGTTCCCCGTGAAAAGTGTTTAAGAGAGTAGATTTAAATATTTGTAATTGTCTTTTTTTCTAACTTCTAGTTGTAATATATTTCTGTAATTTTTCCTTAATATAAATAAATAGTAAAAGTCAATTAAATAAATAATTTTAATTGCACCTCTATCTTTACGACAAATTAAGAATTTGTATACAGACAAAAACAAAAACAAAAGCTGTAGGCATGGTCACCATACACCACAAATGTGCATAAAAAGGATCATCTCTGCAGTAACCCGACCTGGGTACCGAACGCAGGTATAATGAACCACAATTAATGATAAACGTCATAAGATGCAAACATGAGATTAAACCCTAATCCACCCGACTGTACTTACAACTTTTAGCGTAAAAACTCGTTTGGGAATAAATAAATTAGAACTAATTTGGCTTGCGCCTTTGATCAATTAACCAGCACGAAAATAAATCAATCCATTTTCTCATTTTGCAGTCAAGTTTGAAGTGATAAATTTGAAAACATTTAACTACAGCTGTCACCGCACGAAAACTAATTGGTCTCTGGTAATATCTAGAATTAAAATCAATTTGATAGTTTCAATGAGACACAAAAAATGTTGGTCGAAAATAACACGATATCTACAAGCTAAATTGCATTAACTGCGTGCAAAAAGAAAAAAAAAACGTTCCTGCATGGCTGGCAAAACGCGTTCCCAGTGCGTCGAGTTTCTAAAAAAAAAAAAAAAAGTTGCAAGCGAGAGGTGTGATTTGTGTATTTTTTCGCACTCTCCGATAACGTAGAGATGTCGATTAATGATGCGTTGGAATCGATATCGATTAAATTCTGCAAGAAAAGACTGAACAAAAAATTATATCCTGGTAAATATCATAACGTTTCTTCATAACATATGGAATCTCAATTTATTATATATTTACTTATTCATTAGTGCTAAGAGCAAACGATAAAATAAATCCATTTATTGAAAACATGGGTATATATTACAGTCAATAAAGCAATGTTATACACATCCTGAATTTATACAAGCCTTATGTCACTGAAGCACAGGAAAAAGCGCGGAAAAATAAAATATGCAAATAAATGATTTATGATGCTATAAAGTATCGATACGCCTCCCTAGTCAAGATGATCGCGAGCATGCCAATATATACAAAACGAGAACAGCATAGCCCATCCCTCTCTCACCTAAAACATAAATTACAATGTTTAGCGACAGTGTAATGGTACGGAATAAGAAACGTTTCGGCCTTCATATTTAATAATTTAAAGTGTTATTTATGCAGTTTGTAAATCATTGTAATTATAATTTGTTAAGAGGTCGGCCCGCCCATCGGCTGGCGAGGTATATGCCGTTATTTTTGCTTGCTCACAAGATTATCTTGAAGTATATTTGTATATTTATCAAGATAAAGCAAAAGCTCGCATTGCAATGGCCAATTAGTTTTATTTATAAATATTTATCTATATTTAAAGCAAACAAACATTATAATAACCAGTTTTATGTTTTATTAGCTTCTCAGTTCCTATTGCAATGGTCGATGTTCATTTAAACACGGATTTAACTATGCCGCCCCGCGGGTACGCCTGCGAGTCCTGCGACACCACTTTTACCCCGTTAGGGGTTGAATTTCCCCTCCCCCCTTCCTCCTTAGTGCATGCATTCGTTACACAGAACCTGTATGCAAAATTATGTTTTTAAGGGTCTAGCTTTAAGATGACTGCGTCCATCTTTCAATCAATCAGTTTCTTATCTTTACTAATACTAGCTGTACCCCGCGGTTTATCCGCGTTTCCGGGATAAAAAGTAGCCATGGGCTATCTGTGTGCCAAATTTCATAATGATTGGTTGAGTTGTTAAGGCGTGAAAGCGTAACAAACAAACTAAAAAAACTCACATTCGCATTTATTGTATTAGTTAGGATTAAGCTAAGGAGATTTTTGTTTGATTGATTGTTTCGACGCGCTAATCTCTGGAACTACCAGTCGGATTCGAAAAACCGTTTTAGGCTATCAGAAACCATGGGAGACCGTTTTTTTTTTATACATTAGTTGATCAAAATCTCAGCATTCTTTTGTTAGGTATCTGAGAAATTAACTCCATCTCGTTTTTTGTCCATTCCCAAGGCAAGTTACGTTTAATCGGTAAATGGCATACAAGCGGCCATCATCACACCGTAACGTGTATTTTATGCATGAATGTATAATTTAATTATTGCTCCCGACCGCCGTCCGCCGTTCGCACTGTAACCCTGATTGGATGACATTTGTTTCCACTCTAGACATTTTTATTTGAGGGAATTTTCAGAAGTCGTAGATCTGGCGAAGTGTTTAGATTGTATCTCTAAAGGGATGAATAAATTTGTCATTATTTATCGGAGGAAGATTGCTTTCAACAATGTTCATTATTACTCAATTATTTTTGGATCTTTATAGCGGTGAACGTTAAACTGGGCTTTGGCAATGGCATCCATGGACTGTAAATTCGTTAATCGAGCGTAAACTTATCTGAAAGTAGGTAAAAACCTACCTGAGACTTAAATATCTTTGGTGAAATGTGGATGTACTGTAGGTACTCAGTACATAGACCAGTGCTAATAAGCATAAAGATACTTCTCTAACTAAACAAGAAGGATTATTAAGAGAGATAGAGCACAGCGTTTTTTCGCTCTAAGAGCAGCTCGACTGGGGAAGTACCTCACAGAATAATAATAATAATAAAGCCTTTTATTTCCTTAACAATAACATACATAAAAATAAATTTAACATTAGAATATAATAACACAGTAAGTAATTCAGGGTTCTCGCGAGGGACGCGCGTCCTATTATAACAATTGATGTCATTGTTATATTTTTAACCGCGAGCCAAGCGATTAAGGCCCCTGGTATAGGCCTCCTCCAACAGTTTCCAAGTTTTCCTTATCTTTGCTTTCTTTGTCCAGTCTTCTCCAGCAATTTTTTAGGGTCGGCAACGCGCGAGTGATGCCCCTGGTGTTGCAAGCGTCCATAGGCTACGGTAACTGCTTACCATCAGGCGGGCCGTATGCTTGTTTGCCACCTAAGTGGTATAAAAAAAAAAAAAAAAGCATTTTTTTTTATTTCATCAGACCATCTTTCTCTAGGGCGTCCTCTGGCTCTCTTGCCACTTGGGCCTGACCAATTAGTGACCAATTCTGTCCACCTTCCATCTGTAGATCTAGCCACGTGGCCAGCCCACTTCCATTTCAGTCGTTCCATATGCTGGAGAGCATCTATCACTTTGGTTTTTTTGCGTATGTTTTCTTCTGCTTTCTTCACAGAATACCACAGCCAAATAACCATGTTGTGTTTCAACAATTTTATAAGTGATTTTGGTTCAGCTATGGTCAATATTATGTGATGTAATAACATAAATGTAAACATTAATATAAAATGTGATCGTACAAAACATTAAAGGTCCAAAAAGCATGCAAAACAAACAGGGGTCCACTTAAAAAGAGAAATCACTAAAATTACAAGCATTTTGTTCGAGATCCTTATCCGAGTGCTATAAATTTGTCCTCCTACGGGTCTTATGAAAACGCTGGAGAGATAGCGCGAGCTATGTCAAGTATTTGATGCGAAAAATATATATTAAATAAAAAAAGCTTTGTGAAAAATAATGGCCGAAATATGGACAAGTGCAAGTTTGCCTCGCATGTGTTTTGGGTTCCGGATAAATGAGAACCTGAGAGAGATTAGAAGTATTTTGTAAGTAGGTAATTACATGTGTGGTGTCATTTATTAATAATGTTAATATTTTTAAGTGCAGACTTCGTAAATCATATGGATCGACCTGGCTGCGAGACTCAAAAGCCAAGCTTTCTGCCTAAATTCTGCCAATTTTATAATACAATTTTGTAGTCATTTTCTGTATGATCATCATAAAAATAGCTATGTAGGTGTTTTCTATGTGTCAGAGCAATAACGCAACCCTAAAGTTCTCGCTGAGATCCTTAATTAAATGTCTCACACTGTTATTAATTTTAATACAAAAATGTGAAAACGTTTTGTCTTTTTAATGAAAAACGTACTTCAAAGTTAAGACAGCCTATTAGTTAAAATATAGCGACGGTTTTAGCAATTAATATAAAGCAATATTTTCTAAAAGAAAATACATAAACAAATTTTCACACTTGTAAACAGGTCCGGATTCCGGGTTTTAAATAATAGCATGTTTTTTTAGTTGCTTAGCTGTCACTTATTTTTTTTAAATAAAATTATATTATCTAGACATATTAATCGATACAGCGAATTTGAAAAAATGTATTTAGTTTCAGTCTTGTGTAACAGTGAAATCTTGTGTTCTATTGGGAATTTAATGAAAAAATATACAGTATGTAAGTCACATAAAAAATAATGGATAAACTTGTTTTTGGTCACGATCTCACCACAACGTAAGTGATGATGTTGTCACTATAAATAAATACAGTCTTAAATAAATCCCTACGCGACTTGTGTAGTTAGTAGGTACCTAACTATTGTACATAGAGTCACAAGATTGATGCATAGTGTTGTCGATATTCTGTTATCGATGAGTAATTTTTAATATTTTATTTTTAATCTTATGCAATTATTTAATTGATAGTACCAGATAGACTGTACAAAATTATATTCAGAGGAGTTATGTAAGTACCTGGAAAACAAATACTATGATTTAGGTAGTTATGTGTATGTATATATTTAGAATACATTTTGTACAAATAGGTACAAAATGTATAGGAGGACAAAATACAAATAGTGATTGCAAAAAAAATCTAAATCATCGATATCGATAACAAAACGTCAACCTCCCGTGGCGTAACGAAGTAGACTGTCACTCGTCAAAGATTTATTTTCTCATCAGATGAGGACATCTTTTATTCATATTCATATCGGTAGCTGGTAAGATATCGACCTAATTGGACCATATTCGAGCAAAAACGTCATTAACCTACCGTCATATTGTATTAATTGTCATTCAGGATAATGTATTGATGATTATTAATGTTCGAATGTCGCCATCTGCAACCGGTTAATGCAATGCAAAAAACTTGCATATCTCCCTGTCGAAATACTCCAGATAGTTTGTTTTGTAAATGGCTTCTTCTTCTGGCGAATGCGGGAAATAACATCTACTTCCAAATAAAAGAACTAAACAAATCTAAAAACAAGTCGTAGCGGTAAAATAAAACAAAATCTAGAACAACAGGCTGGAATGAAATTTATCGCACAAAATGCCACGGAGAGATTTAGAAATAATAAATTCACAAAACATAAGCCGTGAGCGCTCGCTAACAAAAAGTAAATACATTACCATTATAAATATTAAAATTCTGATTAAAATATATGACAATCGACATGGCGGCATGTGATTTATGTACGCTTCACAAAAAAACATGCATGAACTTATCTAAACTTGATTTATGCCATTATAATCTAAATCTAGCTGCCGTGTTACAAATGAAAAAAGCGTTCAGAAACTTGAAATTAATTTTGAGATTAGAAAAATGTGATCGGCATTTATCATTGGCTAATGTTACCTTTTTGCTTAGATATGCGTTATAAACCGTTGCAAATCTTTAAAATCATATTTGAATAATAGATAAATTGTAAGAAATTTGTTTAGGTATTAAGAAGCTACTTTATAATTCAAAGTGACTTCTTAATACCTAAAAAAAATCTAAAATCTTGTAAGAAAATTCCTAATCTTTATATTTCTAAAATAAATGAGTTACATAATTAATTAAAACCTGTAAAGTCCCGAACAAAAATAACAAAATGTAACTACCATCTCGTAAGTAACATTCTGAGCAACATAATGAATCAAGACAAGGATTTAAGTGATAAATTATGTAACTAAAACACTCGGAATGGCAGTTAAAAAGAGACAGTGAAATCAAGCGGACGAAGGAGCAAATTTAACTAATTAAGCACAAACACTCGTAACAAGTTCCCGGCACTTCGTCTGGACAATCCCAGAGTGATAACGGGAATTCGGGTGGCCTCCACGGTAAGCGAGCGAATTGGTTAAATATTTAGCATACACACATCACTAATTAAGAAATGCATTTTGTAGAGTTTTGTTTATTGCTGAAAAGGGACAAAATTGACATGCAACAATTAAGTGAAAACTGTCTTCTTGCTTTTCCTAACTCTATAAAGCTGGCTATAAAGTGTAAAACTAGAAAGAACACACCGCTACTTAGTTACTCACAGATGTGATTTACCTTGCAGCAATACTTTTGTTCAGGATAGAACATACGTACTTTTATGTCATATCGCGATTTTGACACGCACCGTAGCAAGACTCGACGTAGGCGGAATGACCGTAGAAGGAACGCGACGTAGAGGTACTCGCGACGTAAATGGAATAACTCCTGATAATATAGATGATGAAACAATTTCTCTGCAAAAAATAATATATTTCGGTTATAAATCATCACTATCATGCTTCAGCAATTCATGAAACTTTTACTTATTCATTGTTTAAAGTCTTCAACATTTTTTCTAAAAGTAGCTTATCTTTGTTAAACGAAATCTTTACGAGGTTAAGTTATCGCATTAAATAATTGCGTAATGAGACGAGAATTTTATCAAAGACAATGGATATCAGCGACGTTGCAAAATACAGCTATGAATTATTATCTCGTTATCTAGGTTGTAGGCATTTCTGTAAGGCTTGATGATCGGCACGATTAAAAAGGGACATTTATAGCAAAATGGTAATTTTTTTGGGAACTGCGCACAAATGCGGCACGTGTACGAAACCACAGATAAAGAAAGAATCATGGCGAGATTTGTACAAAAAAAAACATTTTTTATTGAAATGACGTTATTATTGGTCCTTGGTACCTAAGGAATAACTTGAGGCATTTAAAATAATTTTCTCAAAAGATCTCCGGGATAAAAATGCGACATTCTATGCCATGCCGGCGAATCGCGACCAAAACCATTATGTTGTTGTTATGCTTTGCGGGGTTTATAAAATATTTCAAGAATATTAATATGTTGCTGGTAATGTAATCTCAACATTGGAAGAGATTCAAAACTCTCTAAAATGTTTTATTTTTTTGTACAAATCAATGTATTGATCTCGCCATGATTCTTTGTCACCTCCTGTGAAGGAAATATTAATTACTTATTCCTAATTTTCTAATATTACACGGACAAGCCAAATCAGCTTAACCCTAGAACTCTAAATTGGGTGCTGGGGCACCTACTGTAACTTTGAAAACCAATTACTTATCTAAATTTTATATTAATTTGAGCATTTTTACTGACTTTCGCTTAGTGCTTGGAACAAACTGGTATGTTTCAAAAGTACGCTGGATAGTGTAGAGTTCTGATGCTTCAAGCTTCATTACTCGGCAGCAATTCGCAGTTGCTACTGCTGATACTGCCTTACAAGAGTTATGAGGGTGAAAATAAGGGAGAGGTGATACATATAACAGTGAGCAAATTTAAACTATTATAAACTGATGTTACACCGATAGGGATGTATTGTATAAATTGTATTAAGTACAACAAAATATAGAAACTTTTTTGGTTCCCTATGGGACCATACAAGAAAACGAAATGGACGTACCTGATAATAAATACAAGTGATACTAAAACAGGCGGTCTTATTGCTGAAGCGATTTCTTCCAGACAACCTTGGGGTAGCGGGATACGGAACAATATGGCAGGTAATATAGGTACATTATAGATACTTTAATTGTTTGTATATGTAGTCGTAATCTAAACTATACTACATTTACTTATAAGACGTGTTCGTTAGTATCGATATACATATGTGATAAAAGACTCAGCCCTGTGCTATCTGACAGTACTTTATAAGAATATCTATCATCTATAATTTATTGGATAAGAAGATTTTTATTTTATGTGTTAAGGTTTTAGTTTGTGTCTGTTTTAATACGCTAATCTCCGAAATCACTGCACGAATTTTCATGGCATAGCTTGGGTCAACATACACGATAACGGAAATTAAAAAAAAAATATACGCGTCGACTTGTAAACCTCCTCCGTTTTTTCGTAGGTTAAAAAACATATAGAAATATCAAGCCTGTTCGCGGATGAAAAGCAGTTATAGGAATTTCTGTTTAGTTTATTAACGACTTGCATGCATCAAATTCGCTACCTAAAATCTAAAACCGTTTAATTACCATATTTTTTTAATAAATACAATTTTATTGTTATTAACTAGTGATATCCAATTAACTAAGCGGAACTGTGAGGCACATGTATTGATGATCTTTGATGACTTAATCATTATTCATAAATTCATTTAAAGAACTGCTAAAATTTATTTAAATTGTTTTAATTATGACTCTATCAACCTGCACTATTCGAGTCGATCACATTTAATGTTGTTTTTTTTTATTAATAAAACTTTATGAACGCAGCTCAAAGAACCAATAATTAAAATTAATTATAGTGCGCGTTGCGGGGAGCCGGTATCGAACGTTGAGATGTTATTTACTGTTGCCGATTGCGAAAAGTGATGTGACATATGTTGCCATTTTTATACAGAAATAAAAACCCAGTTGCGAAGCAAAATGTCTGCGAAATGAAGCGCTCGTGATGTAGCATGATAAGCCGTTCTTAATCGATCGGCAAAATTAAGCTACCACCGTCGTGGTCGGTACCTGGACGGGTGACCGCCTAGTGGTATTTCAAATCGAGCGTTTCCGTGCTTCGGAAGGCACGTAAAGCCGTTGGTCCCAGTTATCACTTAATTGTGATAATCGTTAAGCTAGTTGGATGCCTTCTACGCGGCTTGAAAAATTCCAACAGTAGGTTGAGCACTAGCCTACCTCCACCGATCCGCAGTGGGCACGCGTGGTGGAGTATCTGCCCATTTCCCTTTCACCCTCATTTGTGAAAGGAGGCCTGTGCTCAGCAGTGGGACATTATAGGCTGATGAGTATGAAGCAAAATGTCACTTCAATTTAATTGGTTAGGTATACCAGAGTTGTTACTAAACATTTTTAAGTGAAATAGGTACCTACAGGGCTATAGTAGTGAGTTCGTAAGACATAAATATCAGGCATGGTGTCGAGTGATAACAGGGAGCCAGATGATAATAATCTTCTTGATTTTGACTGCAGAAAGAACCTAGCGTAGTTCAGAAATAAACCGTGCGATTTTATTTGATCGATATCGATATATTATTTAGAAGTCATGACTTCACTAAATCAGTACTGAGTGTGTTGAAGCGATACAATCGCAGTTTTTGGAGTATAAGATTTATTCGACCGATTGTTCGGGGGTGTTTGTGAGATGACCTTACGGCGCCCTCTATAGAACTTCTTATACAATGCTACTGACCGTGAACCATAGAAACTAGTTCAAATATGGTAATGCTGCTTTCGTTATGAGAGGTGTTGGGTTACGAAATATTAATGGCTATAAGTACGAGTTCTTTGAAAATTATATAAGTTGGGTATTATTTTTATGGTGGCCATTATATGGAATGTGTTGCTTTGGCTGAGGGTGAAGTACATTATGGTGATTTTATGAACAAATATTTATTATGTATTATTATCTATTAATTTCTGTAACACTATTGCAAGCGATATTACCAATTTTATTTACAAACTAGCCTTCCGTCCCACGACTTCAACCGCGATCCGGGAACACGGATATGTATTTGTAAAAGCAAAGTCTACATCAACATTCCCAGGACAATAATTCAAATGAATTGAAAAGAAGTATCGGCCAAGAAATAGCGGGTATTTCAAGTCCTTCCGGATCCGGAAGGTTTTCACAAACACTAGGTTCAGTCAGATTGAAAGAGTGTCGTAACTAATTTAACATTTAACCAATTTAACATTTTAAGATATGTCTGATTATGGTTTTTAATATTATTGTCAAATTATCACGAAGTTAGTATATATTTTGTAACCTGCTTGACAAGTCTAATCTTGCAAGTGTATGGCTATGTTTTGCAACAAAGCTGTATTATGATGCAAACTTATGACAATAAATGATTCTGATTCTGATTCTGATTCTGTAACCGCGGTGGTCGTCATTTGGACGATGTAATTGTCAAACCTTGAAATGGCGGTGTAACCCTTACACCCGGTATATTTTGAATTTTGATTTCATCTTCCAAAAACCCACGGCTGCTATGGGTCAAATAAAAAGACATTGATCAATTGTGTGAACAAAATTGCCTCATAGACCTGATGGTAAGTGGTCAGCGTTGCCTACAGACATTGACAATACCAGGAAGCCTTTACGTTAGACGCTAGGTAAAGTATAAACATAAATAGTAGGTATTTAAGTACATTGACGGCCCTGATTCTGTTTTTTTTTTTTTTTTAAATTAGATGGGCTTGCGTTTGGCCACTGACCCGCCCATAAGGGGCGATGACGAAGCCTAAGATGAAACACGCTTACCCAGAAGAAACCTATTCACTCTGGCCTTGAAAGTACCTAGATTGTAAGCGTCAGGAAACACAGACGCCGGAAGCAAGTTCCACTCCCTTGCTGTACGCATTAAAAATGAGGATGCAAAACGCTGTGTCCGTATATTCGGTATGTCAACAACGTACGGGTGAAAATTTTCCCGGCGTCTTGTGGTTCGGTGTAAAAATGGGGATGGTGGAATAAGGTTGAACAATTCCTGCGCACACTCTCCAAAATATATCCTGTAGAAAACCGATAAGCAAGCAACCTTTCTTCGATGGTCAAGGCTCGTGAGTTTCGCCTTAATTAAAGACTCATCTCCAATTAGTCTCCTGGCTCGGCGATCTATTGAGTCGAGGGCCTCAAGCTGGTACTTAGCTGATCCATCCCAAAGATGGCAGCAGTACTCCATGCACGACCGGACTTGTGCTTTATATAGTTGGAGCAACTGCCCAGGCGTGAAGTACCGCTTGACCTTAGAGAGGATACCCAGCTTTCTGGCAGCTGTTTCTGCCTTCGACTCAATAGAACAGCCAAAGTTTATTTTGGCTGTTAATGTTATGCCTAGGAGATCAAGGCGATCGTATATTTTGGAAAGTAGGAGCCTGGTTGTAAGGACTCCGTTTGGCGGTGAAAAGACACGCCTGTGTCTTGGTGGCGTTAAATGTCATTTCAAATTTCAGATTGGCTTTGCCCCAATCAGAGACTGCCTGCAAGGTCACGTTCAAACGCTCTACCATGGCCTCCCGAAACAATTGGATCTCGTCACTAGTGGCTCGCGCGCTGGAAACGTATCTCTCTGCAACAGTGCTGTCGTCTGCGTACCCAAAGATACCGGGTTTTAGCAGATCGTTGATATGCAGCAGAAATAAGGTTGCAGAGAGAACTGATCCCTGAGGAACTCCGGCATTGATTGCCAAGAGGTCCGACGAGCACCCGTCTATGACCACTCGTATAGACCGTTCACTCAGGAAATCGGAAATCCAAGCACACAGGCCATCAGGAATTCCATATGAAGGAAGCTTGCTTAGAAGGCTGGTGTGCCAGACCCTATCGAAAGCCTTAGATATATCGAGGGAAACGGCAATTGCTTCCCCGTGTCTCTCAATGGCTTCGCTCCAAAGATGTGTGGCATACACAAGAAGATCCCCAGTAGACCGTTTTTGGCGGAAACCGTACTGTCGGTCACTGAGGAGTTCGTTATCTTCAAGGTATGCCAGGAGCCTCCGATTCAATACACGCTCCATAGTCTTGCAGAGTATAGAGGTGATCGCAATCGGTCGATAGTTTGTAGGATCGGCACGGCTGCCCTTCTTAGGCACAGGTTGCACGTTAGCAAGCTTCCAGACTTTCGGAACATGACCCATTCGAAGTGAGAGGCGAAACAGGCGTGTCAAGACAGGAGACAATTCGGGCGCACAATTGCGCAGGACAATGGCTGGAATGCCGTCGGGACCACTGGCTTTATTCACGTCTAGAGCGCGTAGTACCTTTACAACCTCCTTTTGCCGGATACGGATGTCCGGCATTTGGCAGTTGCAAGTGGGTAGTGGGGGTGGTGTTTGTAAACCAGCGTCTAGACATGAATTCTCCGCAAATAGAGAGGCAAACAAATTAGCCTTCTCTACAGCAGTGTGAGCTAGTGATCCATCAGGCTTCAGCAAAGGCGGCAGCGACGGGCGGCAGAAATTGGTTTCGACCGATTTGGCAAGGGACCAGAAAGCTTTACTCCCAGAGGGGTAAGAAGATAGCTTTTTTCCGATCCGGCCAACATGGTCAAAACGCGCCTTCTTCTGTGCCTTTTTGCAGGACTTGGCAGCGATGTTAAAGGCTTTCTTCTTCAAGCCCACGTCAGGAGCTTTGCGAGTGCGAGAATCCGCCCAGATTCGGTAAGCTGACTGTTTTCGTGCCTCAGCAGAGGCACAATCAGCATTGTACCACTTGGGGGTTTCGATATTGAGTGATATGTCGGAGAATGGGATATAGTATTCCATTGCTCGACATATCACATCCGATATAGCACTCGCACAGCTGGACGGGTCATCGGAAGTAAAGCAAGTTCGCCGCCAAGGATAAGATGCAAGAAAAGAACGCATCTCATCCCAATCTGCTGACTTGTATCGCCAAACTCGCCTGGTGCCTTTAGGGCAAGGGTCAGGCGGAGAGTAGGACGACACAGCTTTCACCAGACAGTGGTCGGAGGTACCCAATGGGGCATTCACCGAAACTGAGTACCTGTCAGGATCTGTTGTCAGCAGAAGGTCCAAGCAGTTGGCTGTGTGATCAGCAACATCCGGTACGCGCGTAGCTTCGCGAACGAGCTGGGAGAGATTTAGCGTAAGTGCTAGTTTCAACGCCTCTCTCCCAGCAAGGTCGGTCTCCCGGTATGGGTACAACCACTCACGATGGTGAGCGTTAAAGTCCCCCAGGAGGACCAGCTGCGCGGTCGGATATTTTCGCTGGATCACGTCCGCCGTTTCGCCGAGGTATTGAAAGAGCCCGATTGTCTCCTGGTCACCGCTGTGCGATCGGTAGACACAGGCATAGAGGATTTGCTCTATACCAGTGCCCACCAATATCCATATGACAGAAAAACCTGGTTTTTCAAGGCCCCGGAGACGCCGACAGCAGATGTCATCGCGAGCATACACGCAGACCCCAGCGCGTGGTTTGAAATTGTGCTCCAGGGTATACCCTGGGTAATTTAGGTATGCCGCGTCTGAAGGACATCTGATTTGCGTCTCCGTGAGAAAGAGTAGGTTAGGCTTGTCCGTCTCAAGGTGGTGATGGACGGCGTCGAGATTGGAGTGCAGACCTCGAATATTTGAGAGGTGCACTTTGAGTGAGAGGACGTGCTTCCGCTGTTTAACGCTACTCTTTCTTTTACCTTTAGTCATTATGATGTGGAGTGAATAGGTGAGGGGAAGGCAGTTAAGCGAGGCATTGCAAAAGGAACCATGGGACAAACGTAGGAAAGATGCACTGATGGGAGGCTCGCCTGGAGACTGCGGGGACGCCCGAACCCCCCCAAGAGTGGCCATCGGGTCCTCTCATCCGGTCGCCAACCGGCACGATGGAGCACCTCGGGATTTTTCGCGAGTTGGCGGGGCAGCCTTTCGTAGGTGGCTGGCCTACTACTTGGGCCCCCTACTAACTGCGGTCGGCCAGCGGAGAACCGTGCTTCGGATCCCGCTACCCTCCAAGACGAGACTACCCGTACACATTACCTACATCGTCGAGACCGGTTCACTAGAACAACGCAACTGCTTAGACCCAACCCCACAATTGGCTTCCCCGAACTACACACCGGAACACGGCAGCCGCTTGGCGGTGTGGCTTAGTTCGGAGGGTGGTGACAAGCCGCGGCCGAAGCCTACCACCAGGAGTTGTTGCTCGTTTAGCACCACCCAGGGATCACGTGTAGGGTCTCGAGGGTAAACCTACGGACGCGAGCAACTTCGATCCCCAAAAACACAACTAAACTAATTTTAATCTCACTATGTCTCTTTCTAACAAAGAACATAAGAAAAGGATGTAAGAAATTTAGTCCTGTGAAATTAGTCCAATGCGTGTCCAATGCAATTTGTTTTCAATATAAATTTAGTCGCCATCTACCGCAATTACGCCTAAATACACGCAAAATAATGGTATAAGAGCTAGCAACGTCGCGAAAAAAAGAACTTTAGCATGGCTGGATTTTTGATATTTTCTTGCGCATTAAAACCTGATAGAGATGCGCCAAGTCTGGCAGCTGGAAGTGGTTGCGTTTCCTTTTGCGCATCCTATTTGTACTAGTGAAAAATTCGGATTTTTAACCCATTAAACCATTTTAGCACGAATAATTTTTTCTTCACCATTTTCTACAGCCTTTTAGCAACCTAAACTTAAATCGACAGAGCGTTATGTGGTTGCTACCTACGTGCCAGATGCTATTTTAGTTGTGAATCTTGTGAATGACATATTTTCTTCTAAACCATTTTCTAAAAGCTGAAATTTTAACATTATATAGTTATGCTATCAATGAACCTAAAACAAACCTTGCCAGACGGAAATCTGGTTGCATAAGGGTACAAAGACTAATTTAAGATCATTTCAGCACACGGAAAGCAAGTACCGGAAATGGAATTAGAGACCCAATCGATAGCAGCAATGAACAAAATGCTAACTCGAAAAAGTTTATTTTAAACCAGAGCCATTTGAAGGAAAGAATAAGATAACTTTATTTTCAAAATCCAAATAAAAAAGTTATTTATTCAGGTTAGGCTCTGATAAGGCACTTATGAACGTTACAGTTGAATCTATCGACGATTCGAAATACACTTAAACTGAGAAATCTCCGAAAATATTTTGTACTAGTTGTCCCCCGCGGTTTCACCCGTGTTCCCGGGATAAAAAGTAGCCTAACTCCTTCTAGGCGTAACAAACAAACAAATTCACTTTCGCATTTATAATATTAGTTAGGAAGTTAGGATTTAATCAATTTTTTAATATAAATTATGTATCGGGAAACTCAATAGTTGGTCCGACTTATTTGGATCATTAGAAAGATTGATTAAGTGGCAACACTGACCATAAAATCAATAGCAAAGTTAATAAAAGTTTGCGTGTAGCATTTAGAGGAGGCAGTCTATCGCAAGCACTCGACCTAGCCCCCTAAAAAAGAAGCTAAGCAATATTGCTAACGCAATTCATTTTTTCGAATTTACAGCAGAATTTAAGTAATTCATCAATTCCGAGTCTTTTAATGAATTGAATTGAACATAATGAGTAACTATTTTACCAAAAAGAAAATCGAAAATATGGATTCCGTAGCAATATTGCTTTAGCTTCTTTTTTAGCCCCCCTGTGCACACCTCTAAGTGCAGTTGCTATTTCACCCGTTACTAAAACTTTTAATTTATTAATACTGTAGGTGTAATTAAAGTGATAATTTAATTGTAAAATTACAACAATAAACATGTCGAGCCCATGAGGAGTTTCTTGCGTCACTTCTTCTCCTCATTATTTTTTCATTTAGATAACACGATGGTTTTTTTACTTTTTAATATACTTTTACTTTATTTAATTCGTTGTTTTCTTACCCTGTTCCTAATTATATGGAGTCGGTACAATTTTTGCGCTGCTTCAATTCGACCATTATATCTTACTAATTTAATCTTACTAATTTAATCTTTCACTCAATTCATCTATTTCTTATTCGGACTTCTTTTCGGACATCCATCCACTATTATAATGAATAATAATATAATGAATTTACCCTCCTTGATACCTTGACCTTATTATGGTCGATGCAATTATCTTTGAGGTCTTCAGTCACAATAGACCATGGCATGTCATGGTTAAGCACCATGTCATCGGCATAGCTTATGTTATTTACACAATTACCAGATGGTAAATCACTGATCAGTTGATCTACATAAATATTGAATAACCTTGGCGATGTCAGACCTCCACATTCTAGTTTGTATGGATCAGACATTGCATTAGATCATTTGACATAATTTATCTGTTTGTTATACGAGACGGATAGTGTAGTAACTAATTCCACAGGGACACCTCCCTTCCTAAGCTTATCCCACAGGATATTATATGATGCTATATCAAAAGCTTTAGAAAGGTCCAGGAAACATGCATTCACGAGGGTTTTCTACATTAAAATGTTTTCTTGCTGTCTTTTGCTGATATATCTCTCCGTGGCATTGGGGCCTTAAGATTATAATTGCAAGGCTTTTAACCCAATTAGCGTAATATAGCGGGCGAGCACAAAAAGTGAATTTACTTAGTGCTGTGCCATTTCTTGGAACTGCTTTAATTATTTCTTTTTTAATTTGATAAAAAAATATCCTTAAGATAAACAATTTGGCAGAAAAAAACGTTAATTTCCAAAATTCCAAGTTAGCATTAGTTCATTTCTGGTGTCTAAACAATTTAAACAAAGAAATTTCATTGTCATATTGACAACCAAGTGACGCCTCAGGGGTAGTCAACATTTTTCTAGACAGTCTCATTATAATTTTAATAATAATTCATAACCTCAGTCAGGAGATACATGAAGCTACATGATGCTCAATATGGTTTTCGTCAGGGGCTGTCTACTGAGAGTGCTATATTTTACCTTAGAACATACGGTTAAACACACAGATAGGAAAACTCTCGTGAATGCATGTTTCCTGGATCTTTCTAAAGCTTTTGATCTAGTATCATATAATATCCTGTGGGATAAGCTTAGGAAGGGAGGTGTCCCTGTGGAATTAGTTACTACACTCTCCGTCTGGTATAACAAACAGATAAATTATGTTAAATGGTCTAATGCAATATCTGATCCATACAAACTGGAATGTGGAGGTCTGACATCGCCAAAGTTATTCAATATTCATGCAGATCAACTGATCAGAGTGCTCATTTTGGCTATCATATATCTATATGACAGCCAAAATGAGCTCTCTGATCAGTGATTTACCATCTGGTAATTGTGTAAATAACATAAGCTATGCCGATGACATGGTGCTGCAGGTTCCTACGGTTGGTAGTATTAGGAAACCATTATTCATATGTGAAGCTTATGCTGAGGATCATGATTTAAAATATAACTCAAGCAAGAGTGAACTGTTGGTGTTTAGGGGTAGAAATTAAAGTCCGTCATATATCCCTCCAGTAACCCTAAATGGCACTACACATACACTACAACAATATACTATGGCAAAAAGTTTTATTGTGACTGAAGACCTCAAAGATGATTGTGATATAGAAAGGGAGCGCAGAGCGTTGGCAGTGCGGGCAAATATGCTGGCTCGTAGATTTGCTGGTAGCTCAGTCAATGTCAAGATTCCACTCTTTAAGGCATATTGCCAAAATTTTTATTCCAGCAGCCTATTGGCTATTTTTTATAGCCAAAAAAGCATACAACTCTCTACTGTTGAGGCTTCCTCCTTACTGTAGTGCTTCAGGCATGTTTGCAGATGCGCATACGGTCGATTTTTTCGCCATAATGCGCAAACAAGTGGCCTCTATTTTAAACAGGGTGAGAGGGAGCACCAACATCATTCTGAACGTGTTTGCTGTGAGGGCAGATGGGCCTACTTTAGGCAGGTTTATGAAGCTGCACGTCATGCATTATGCTTCATAAACTGCCTGTCGTTCTTTTTCTGTTGTTTTAATGTTTAAAATTTGTACTAACTTAGCTATTTTTTGTGTATTTACTAACAATCTATGGACCCTGTTGTCTGAAAATAAATGCATTTTATTTTATTTTATAATGAAACTAAAATATTTTGATTTTTATTACCAAGTTGTTTATGTGTCTTTATTACAATTGTTACCGAATAAATAGCTCATTCAGAATATTCTTTATATTATTGACCGTGTATGAGGAATGTCCCAGGATATTTATATTTATTTATTTATTATTATTGAATCTCTCTTATTTGGGCTTTGACGAGCTTGATAATGAAGAATCTGAATATGTAATAAATCTTAATATAAACTGATATATTCTATAAGCCAATTCTTATAGACGTGCTTGTAGGCATTCGTTAATTGTCATGACTTTCTCTGACAAAGCAGTTTGTTGTCTATTTTTAGGCAGTGATTGAATCCTCATACTTCTTGGTCGAAGGTAATCTAAACAGATATTCGAGTACCACAATATATTCTTAAGCCGATCTTAATCTTTGGATCGCGGTTAAATGATAACAACGAAAAGAATTGTTATTATAGGATGCGCGTCCCTCGCGAGAATCAACACTATTGGTCTGTATACTCTTATGCAACCAGATTTCCACCTGGCAAAATAATTTTACGTTCTAGCATAACTTTATCATATTAAGATTTCTGCTTTTTGAAAATGTTCTTATTCTTTTTTTCACAACTAAAATAGCATCTCGCACGTAGTAGTAATCACATAACGATCATCCAATAAAAAAAAATTTGCTAAGAGGACGGAGAAAGTGATGAAAATTTTTTAAAAAATGTTAAAATGTTTCAAACTCCGAAATTTTCACCAGTACAAACAGGATGCGCAGAAGGAAACGCAACCACTTCCGGCTGTCAGAGTTGGTGCATCTCAATCAGGCTTCTATGAGCAAGGAAATATAAAAAAATCAGCCTTGCTAAAGTTCTTTCTCCAAAACGTTGGTAGCTCTCGTACCATAAGACGGCAAAGATTAATTTGACAACTTAAAATATGTTGCCATCCTTTTTTCAATAATGTTCGTAAGAAAGAGATGAGATGTGAATAAAATTTGTTTAGTGCGATTTACAACAGAATCGGCACCACTTAAGTCTTTATTGACGGTTACTATAATGCAATTTGTAATAAGTGAAGTAATCAAATCAATAACTTACACAATAGAATGTATCTTTAATGTTAATTGCATCACTCATAACTAAGAATGCGGTATCTGCCAACAAAACTAAATAATCATAATTTGCAATCCCCACATAATACCTCGAACAAATAATCAGGATAATTATAAATATTTCCACTATTGCACAAGCTTCATTGCAAGGTAACATCGAAACAGGTTGACAACACATTGAAGTTTTAATAACTATGATCTTTTTTTACAGAGGAAGAGATGTGACAATGCCGGATTTAAATTCCATATGATCACTTTGGGATACCACACAAATTATCTCATGAAACTTTTCTCTATTACGATATGCGCTTATAATATCGAAATAATCATTGATCAATGGGAAATCTTATACAACACCATATATCACCGAACTCATGTTATTTGAAAACTATTGCGTTGATTTCTGCAATGTATGTCACCGTATTTTGGTGAAAACCGTTAGTTTATAATCTACCTAGCGAGATTATAAACTCCCCGATAAATTGTGAACTGTACTATACTGCTAACAATATAACGTATTTATTTTCGATAGTTTATAATCTATCGTTGTTAAGCCGTCATTTTGTAAACTGGCCATACTTGCATGCGTCGGAATTTTCCTAAAGTGCCCAAAAGACGGCAGTGTCAGTGGGTGTCGAATCCCGTGCCAAAATTCTTGAGCCTTCGGTGAAGGACACAAAATTATACGAAAATTATTACATTATAAGGAAGCCATAGCACGGTAGGTGGTTACTTCACGAGGTGTGTACTACCTTGCCAAATACCAACTTATGTCTCTACTGTACTTGAGAGCCGTTCCTTCCTTTATAAATTGTAAAAATATACCATCGATGAACCTCAAAGTGCTGTCAAACTGTACAAAACGATCAATTAAGAGTCAAACTACATAAAGTGCTAATGTTTACGACGGGCTCAATCATGGAGTGCTGCGGTGAATAATTTTACAACTGTCACGCTTATTTATATTGTAATTAAGTTCACTTTTAATGTTTCATTGAAGTGTTGGACTCAGATTCCGTCTCAATATTTTCAAGTTATAATGTTAGAATTTCGATTCAAAATAAGAACATCGGTGGGAGATTTACCTTTTTACTACCCTCAAGGTGAAAATATATTAAGCCTGTAGCTACACGTGGAGCCAGGGAGGGTTAATTTCGCCACATTTGCAGCTTCATATAATATTAATATCTATATTATTGCTTGTTTTGATAAGAGTAATTGCTGAGTTTATTGCTGGCTCTTCTCAGCAAATGCAACCTTCCGAACCGGTATTAGAGTCCGACTATTCATAAGTGCCGGCGAAGGTCTATGTGAATAAATAAATTGAACTTTGAATTTGAATCTGAATTGAATTCGTTCACGTAATACAAACATTACTAACCCCCTTATTCATAATAAAGTTATCAAACGTTGATTAGCTAAGATTCCAGTCTTTATCTGACACGTGGCATTTGGTGATTGAAAGAGTGAGACGGGGCACACTATTACACTGATTATATTACAAAAATCGATTATGAATAAGGGGGTAGGTATAAAAAAATTACTAAGTAATGAACATGCATAGCCTATACAAATTAAGCATGACACATTGAAAAAATAGAGAAATTAACTCCCCAGTTCCCTTGTATCCTGTATGATACCACTTTCGGCCACGTCATTACAAACTGAAGTTATATTATAATAATAGGAGTAATTATTGTTAATGAATTGGTTACAAGCCATTTTTAAATTATTAAGAGTGTAGTCCTTGAAAACTGCCAAAACGACTGTTACGGTTTGCAAGAAAAATCTTCAATATCCCGACTTTTAAAAACATCTAAAAAGCATTTCTAAAAGCAGCTCTATGAGAAATTCCCAGCCTCGAGGACTAGGCTCTTAACATTAAGAAATCGTTTAGCTTGAACTATTCCGTCAATGTTTGATTGAATTACATTGGATAGATCCACATTGCTGACCCAAGTATCTAGTGAAAAAATGTCCAACTGGTCACTTGTATGTACCGCTGTAGATTTGAAAGTCTCGTGAATTATAACTAGTAAGGGCTTAGTCCTTCTTCTCCAATACAAATTTTGACAAGCGTAAAATAAATCATCTATTATTTTTAATATCAAATCATTATTTTTAAATGGCCAATATTTTCCCGCGAGATAGTGACGACGAATGTGTAATGGTGGTAGTTATATTAAAAAACTAGCTTAAAAAAAGTTTTCCCGAAATCTTAAATGAGGATTACCTATCTGTTGCAAAAAAATAAATATACGAAATACGACTTTATATAACAAACACACATTTTTTAAAATATATAAGCATCCAATATTGTCACACAGCTAAAGCTAAAGAACCAAGACGCGATCTACAATAAATCAACATTACATTAATACCGAGATAAATCCCTTACAAAAAGAATTGTGATATTGTCAGCGATATTCTTTCCAGTGAATTTGGATATTAATTTCATGTGTATCTTATATCAGGGCATTTGCTTCAATATACGGCGTATACCTTCAACTTTTGATACGTCAATTTATTGCGGCCCCGACATTTTTTTATTGAATTCCCGCCGATGACGTCACTGTGGCACAGACTAACAAAGAGGGTTCGATGATTTATTTGAAAATACACAGAGTAATAAATATTTCGATTGCTTATATTTTCTGCAGCATCTTTTATAGTTTAATAATAAATTCTTCGGTGGTGCGTCCATAAAATGGTAAGGTTTTGGATAGTGTTTACTGAAAAAGTGTTCTGATGAAAACAATAACTTGTTAGTTCACAAAAACTAACTTATGAAATTTTCAGTTGATAGTTTTTTATTGTTATTGTCAAATACCGTAACGCACAACATAAATTGAGGTTTACACAGCTTTCAAAAAAGGCGTGAAATGATCTCTTTAAGAGGAACTTCTCTCACTCTGCGCTGGTGGCATTTGTTCCATACAAACGTATCCTCAGTTTCCACACACTAGAGCAACGATTATTTTACCATGCAATCTGTAGGTACCACGGTATGTCTCTCGGTTATGTTTTTCTCCATAAATTAATTATTATAAGAATTAGTAGCCTTCTAAAATCACAAAAACTTACCATTTTTAACGCCCTTATCAGACTCCAGTGAACAAATTTGTCGAATATAAAAAAACAAAGGAAAACTGACAGACATAGCCAAAGCCCTTCTAATTATTGTTTTTTTTTAATCTTATCCAGTTTTAGAGGAAAAAACTGTGGATTATGTAATAGCGATTTCGCCTAATTTAAATAGGTATAATCAGTCCAAGCTGCAGTTGTCGCTATCGCCCTCGGGCGGGATAGCTCGGGCACAGCGCGACAGCAATAGATATGTTAAAAACCTATTTTTCAAATTTCTTGCAGCCGTCCTTTCCTCTTAAGCACCTTGGCAGCATTTAGCATTGCCACCGATTACTTCTTACCATAACGTGGATCGTCTACCTGCTTCTAAAATTCAAATTTAACTTGCATGCAAAACTACGACGGACTGACGAAATATTCTCAATTCTATCCTATTTGAATTACCTACCTAATACTTAGTCAAGCTGTCCGCCTTCGTAGCCATAACTCGCTGGTCTCCACTCCTCGGTGTTTATCTACGATAGCCTGATAGCTCGATGGGATCGACGCAACATGTCCCAGGCGGGGACAGTGGGTGTTCAATATTACATGAACTATCAAACTGTTATTTGTAAATGCTATGCGATGCTGTTATTTAGCACTTAGCAATTGATTTCTATTTGAATTGATTTGAAGCGCTCGTGGTGTAGCATGATTTTAACACCGTCGTGGGCGGACCTGGTTGGATGACCGCCTAGTGGTATTTCAAATCGAGCGTTTCCGTGCTTCGGAAGGCACGTAAAGCCTTTGGTCCCGGTTATCACTTAATTGTGATAGTCGTTAAGCTAGTTGGATGCCTCCTAGGTGGCTTGAAAAATTTCAACAGTAGGTTGACCACTAGCCTACCTCCACCGATTCGCAGTGGGCACGCGTGGTGGAGTATCTACCCATCCCCTTTCACGCTCATTTGTGAAAGGAGGCCTGTGCTCAGCAGTGGAACATTATAGGCTGATGATGATGATGATGATGATGAGTTGATTTCTGCGAAATAGCAGAGGAAATAAGGGTATTTGTGCAAAAAGTATTTATTGTATGGAAGTAGTATCTCTCTGCACCTGCTTCACTTAGCAGCTAGTTCAAGGTCCATTTTAATTCTAAGTATGCTATTATTATTATAAGTTATCTTTTTTTTATTTTTTGTTTAATTTACAGATTATTACTTATAGTAATTAATTCAATTTAATGTTTTTCATTTATTTCTAAATTCTTCAATAGATTATGTCTGTCTCCTTAATTGTTATATTTTCTATACATATACCTAAATGATATTTAGTATAAACTTGTCAATAGTCACAGTGATAACAAATTGCGTGTTTAGTAGTTTCCCTTTAGTTTATTTTTTATTTCTAAGCCAGACTTAAGTAAGTCATGCTCACTTTAAGGCCTTTGCTTGCGGCGGCGCACTATGGGGAAGCGCTTAAGAAAGCCGTGCCATAAATACCTTTTTCGAAAATCTGCGCAGGTACATATATTATACCTCAAATTGTAGCTAAGAAGTTACCCTATTATATGATGTATGAACTATTTATCTGCCTGCTACTAGTTTGTGGTAAAGAGCATCGAAATATGCTAATTGAAAAATTGCTTCAAACAATACTCAATTTAAACATTTTTGGGTATATATTTCTAGTGGCCTAGCAATGTGAACTATGCAAGTATTATACCATTTTAGAAAGCTCTTAATACATATTTTCTTATGGTATACACAAATATTCAATTTATTTGTAAATGTATTTACTAAAGATATATATCTCATAGCATGTAGTTTTTGCGTATCTCCAATTTTCAATTAAAGTTTTGACAGTTGCCGAAATTTGCCGAAGGTCTGTAAGTAGTGTTATTTGATAGGGAATTTAATATTATTTTACGGGAAGAAAAAAAAAGTTGCGATTTCAATGCGCTACATATGTTTATATGGTAAAACATGACATTATGAAAAAAGTATGTATTGAAATAAGTAGTTATTTTTTATAAGTATTAAATATGCATATATACTTATGAAATGTATATTATTTCAAAGTATAAGTATTCATAATTATCAGAAAAAAAACCACCTAAATATCTATAAAAACATGGAAGTTATTCATAATTTAGTTATTTATGACATCACAACGAGTCAATTTCCGCATTAGTAATGTGAACTATTTAAGTATTATATTATTATTGTTATTTCAGAAAGCTCAAAATACATATTTTTTTATGGTATACATAAATATGCAATTTATTTATAAATGTATTCACTAAAGATATATAGGTATCTCATAACATGTAGTTTTTGCGTATCTCCAATTTTCAATTGAATTTTTGACAGTTGGCGAAATTTGCCGAAGGTCTGTAAATAGTGTTATTTGATAGGGAATTTAATATTATTTTACGGGAAGAAAAAAAAAGTTGCGACTTCAATGCGCTACATATGTTTATTTGGTAAAACATGAAATTATGAAAAAAGTAAGAACTCTTAATTTTTTATTACTATAAAAAATGCGTGTATACTTATGAAGTGTACATTATTTTAAAGTATATCTATTCACGATTATTAGAAAAAAAAATTACCTAAATATTTATAAAAACATGAAAGTTATAGATTTATGACATCAAAACGAGTCAATTTCCCCATAGTGCGGCGTCGTGTGACGGGTCGCTCACTTCCCTCCAATATGGCGAGGAGGGCGATGGCTGCCACACGCGTCATACTTGTGAACAGGTGCTGCTTGTGGGGGTTGGTCTGCTTAAGTTTGCCATTTATTTATTTACTTATTAAATATAGATTCAGTCTACTTTGTAGTTTTGCGGCCGCGCCGGGGCACGCAATTGTTGTCAGTGCGATTAGAATGTAAATATTATGTAATGAATCTAAGCTTGTTTTGAAAAGAGTAATTGCTGAGTTTATTGCCGGCTCTTCTCAGCAAATGCAACCTTCCGAACCGGTATTAGAGTATTAGAGTCAGACTTTTCATAAGTGCCTGCGAAGGTCTATTTGAATAAATGATTTTGAATTTTGAATTGGTCCACTAGAGTCCATGGATTATCTCAATAACTCAGCTAGTTACTTACCTGGGGTTGACTTGACATTATAAGAATGATAAGTTATATGAAGAATAAGTTTTACGAATAGGCATTCAGGGTAACTAACAGACTTGGCGACCGATTTCAACATAAATGTGGTAGTCAGCCAGGTGGGTACTACAGAGAACCCTACCACCATGCTATGGTTTCCTCACGATGTTTTCCTTCACCGAAATCTCAAGCTCATTGTAAGATTCGAACCCGGGACCTCCGTCGATCAAATCTATATCCGTTAATTTAAAATGGGGACCATCCACATAAATGTCTTTTTGATTTTTAGCTAGAATCTAGTGTGAATAAATTTTAGAAGAGCCAGAACAAAGATTGACTCCACAATTGATTCATAAACGATTGTTTCCTGTTTTTAAACATTAAGCAAAAGGTGATAAATAGCCTAAGAAAACCTTGAAAGTCAATCCAAACTACATCAAAATAAGACACAAGTAATGGAAAGTAAACAGCTGATCCTTATTTCCCGAAATCAGCAAACCAATCTATTACAAAGCTCATGAGCAAGAGAGACGCTCGACTGTGCGAAAGGGACGCAAAAGTCACGTTTTGTAGTTTACCGCGCGTCGATTTAGAGTTATAGTAATGAATATGATATAAATAAGTTTTGTAAAGTGCTCACAGCGAAGGAATGAGTTGTATCAATACTGCAATTTATTATACTGTCATTAAAAGACCGGATGCCGTGCCGTTGTCAATGAGATGGCTACGACGACGGTAGTTTTAGCTTTATTTGCTTTGTTTTTTTTATACTTTCAAAAGACTTGATAAGTATTACAGTAGTATCCAATTAATATGGCTTACCGATGTACCTGCGCAGAAGATACATTTTCAAAGCGTGGGAAACGCTATTGGTCGGCAGCTGCCGCAATGTTAGCGCGCGCCGTGCGGAAGGGCGTGACTTGCGAGTCAGACGGAACTAATAGCTGCAGTGTATTATGAACCTTATAGTAGTGATCTAAGGTTGATTGTAAGTTTTAAGCATTCTTTCGTTAATCTTCGGAGCCATACTTTCTTTTCTGTGCGAACGAAGATTCACGACGCGCCTTATCAGTTGAGTACCTAATACTGTACCACAATTTCATCACACTTGCAATAGGTGATTTCATGGCCAAAAACACAAACCTAAGGAAACTAGATGCTGATGGCACTAAAATTTCAGGGTGTTATTTTTTTTTTTTTTACTTTTTTATAGGCCTGTGTTTGACCGCAATCCCACCATGGTAAGTGATGATGCGGCCGAAGGTGGTAAGCACACAAAGCCTAGAAGGAACTGGCTCTCAAGTGCAGCTGTCGGAACACACCGAAAGGTGCTTGGCGACAGATTTTCAACTTGAGGGTGGTAGCCAGCCAGGCGGGTACTACAAAGTACCCTACCACCGTGCTATGGTTTCCTCACGATGTTTTCCTTCACCGAAAGCTCAAGCTCATTGTAGGATTCGAACCCGGGACCTTCGGGTTAGCGATCGATTTCTTCACGATGGTAGCCCAGACCAGCCCAGGTTGTACGGTCCAGCGACTCCAGCGTACTCAAACTCTATGGAGGTGAAAGGTGGATGACACCTCCATTTGGAAGGTCTTCCGCCAGGCTAGGTCAGGCACAATGCCAGGGGACCGCGGTCCATCTGTATATGTTTGACAGTTGTATGTAGTATGTATACAGATCGCACTACGAATAATTATTATTTGTAGAGATCGTCGAATGAAATTCGTAAGCGCGATTCCGGATGTCGTGCCGCCATCTATCTTTGTGCGTGAGAACTATCTTAGTGTTACTAATAGATGGCAGATATGTAGATGTCACTACAAATCAAAACTGATTTCTTCAATATAAGCCTGATAAGGGACTTTAAAAATTACTTTACCACTGCGGAAACTCCAAGACAAAGCCAAGAACTTCACTGCTTAGTTTACATCACCACCAACTGTGCTAATCACTCTATTTCAGTTCTATGAGACACTGCAACGCAGACAAAACCGCGAAGAGAAAACATGTTCATAAATGGTAATAAAAAGGTTGTAAATACTAATATTAATAACATAGAGTCGTCTCTAAGTAAAGTTTGTTCCGAACGGGAATGCGGCTCGGCGACCCGGCCTCGCTCCCGCGAGCCCTTATGTGTGTCCTACTCACTGTCCTTCTTGCAAGTGTTATAAGAGATCGGATAATAGCTTGCGACTTTGCGATTGATAGCGCGCAGTGGTATAAAAACCCTTCGCCTGCATTATAGAACGAGATCAAAACTCAGATCAAGACTCAAGAATAAATTGTGTTCATTGAAATAAATCTAATATCATTGTTACAGGGTCCAAATTCAAATGTTTTTGTCCTGACTCAAATATGATATTGAGCATTGATTGACGTTCTAGAATATGGCCCTTAAAGTGAGGAATACGGAACGCAAAACATATCTTTGTTCCTAAGTCTTACTTACTCAGGTAGGTACACTCCAACAAAGACCTACGTAGTATCGCCATGTATTGGAATATTTTTATACGTATGATCCTACAACGTTCATCCTTCAAATCACCGTACTAGCATTGCGTAGGATGGGTCATATCTTTAGGATATCGAGGAGTAATCCCTTTAGAGTATGAACGATCAAATTCCGCAACTAGTCAGTGATTTGACACTGATTTTAAACAGCAAGGACCAATCACGCATCGTGTGTTTTTGACTTAGCCAATCAGAGCGCTTGTGTCCTTGAGTAAGCCAATCAGAGCGCATAGTCGGCGGTGGAAATTGGCGGGATATATATCAACAATTCAAAATTCAAAGATATAAAACCCATTTATTTTTAGACTGATAATTTGAGACAATACTCTCTGCAAATTGAGTTCTTGGTTAGAGCCGCCAGCGACTTATTAATTGTGCAAATCTCTTAGTTTATATACAGGATGTTGTTTTGGTCGGCGACAAGCGACCCAGGAGCGGTAGTACAAAATATATATTCCCCAAAAATGGACTTAATTCCATTAAATACTGTAAATATGTTGAGAAATACCTTATTCAATTTGAAATAAAATTACTGCAAAGTATGGTTACTAGGCACGTGCACAGACTAGAGCTAGGCGCAAGCCGCCATCGCCCCACCCCTTTACTCCTTCGTACTCCCGTTGAGTATTATGTCTAGACTAGCTTATTACATGATTTTCAAAAAAAATATTTTTTTATTTTTATTAATAAAAAAAATAAAGTTTTTTTTTTATTTATTTTTTTAGCACCAGTATCATTTGTATTATCGACCCTGAGTCGCTCGTCGCTGACCAAAACAACGACCTGTAGATAGAGATATATACAGGGTGTAAGGGACATCGCCGCACAAACGGATACCATGGGTCCAGGACATGATTCTGGACTCCCCCATGTTGGAATTTTTCGTCGGTTTTTCCCAAATTTTTTAAAAAAAAAATTAAGTTTTTTTTACTTTAGACTGTTCATAATCGTTATTCTTACCTAACCCAAAGAGATTTAAAATAAATAAGTTATTAATTCATTACTTTCACTAAAAGTAGCAATGTAAATAAAACTAGAAACGGTGTCTTATGGCGATATTCGCCTGCAGTCAGCGACATACTACGTAGGCACAACGTTATCGCGCGTTTAAATCGCGGTGTTCAGAATACATTGCGCGCTCGAAAATGACAATTTCTATAACCGATCATTAGCGAGGTGAATGCCTTTCACAATTTGATTAGTGGCATTAGGTGTAGCCTTTTCGCGAAGTTTGCGTTACCATGCAAAATACACCCTGTATACATCAATAGATATTTTTAGACTGACGATGATGATAATTTATCAAATAACCTTTAACTTTTATACCATTCGCACAAAATCGCGTCATGAACAGCCAGCTTAACGAAAAGGCAATATTGGCCGGCAGATAAGGTTGCGGCGCGTTTGATTTGTTATAAGAAGCATTAGAGCTACATCTAATGCTGTTTATAGCTCCCTAACTTATTAAATGGACATTGTAATTGTTGCAAACATGTCTGTAGTGGTAGTTAGGCTATCCCTGCGTCGGAGCGCTCACAGCTCTTCGATTTATCTTTTGATTGCAAATTTCATCTACAAGTTTAGATAGGAATAAAACTATATACCGTTAATGTACTAGGAAGTGTTGATAAAGTAAAATAGGACACAGGTGTCTTCTGACTCTGAATAACCTTTAAGACTCAAACTTTATTTAAAACTTGGCTAAGTTTATATTCGGCATAATCTTCGTTAAGGCGGCCCTCTGTGGCCGGCGCAACTTCAACGCGAGCATAGTCTAAAAGCTTGTTGTTTCATCCAACGTAATGTTTGACTGCGAATAAAGAGAGATAGCATCAGAGCCGTCGGTTATCAGTCGGTAAATTCCGCTGATCAGTCGCGGCCGCTTCGCTAGGTCGTCATTCATGATTTCGCATTCATAAAACTTGTTCCAGGAGTATACTTCTTGAGAAAAAATCTTACAAGTTTGTGAAAAAAAAGTTAGTTATTTAGAATCTCCAATACATTTGCAAGCCTGGTATCTTAATGTTTTCTTTACTTTTACAATTTATAGGTACATTAGATATGGCCAAAGTTCAGGCAAAAACGCTGTTTTTCGGAGGCTTTGACTGAATTTGTTTCACACTTTTTTTAAATTACGCCAAGATACAAGGCTAGATATAGTACACAAGATACTAATTTGTTCAAAATATCTAACGAAAAATGTTTAACAACGCCATAATAAGTACAGGGGTTTTGTATGAAAAGTATGACGAACTGAGTCCTCTTAAGTTAGCCAATAGGTGATATCAAAGAATTTGTATGTACAAGAAGAACATAGCCTAAGATGAGACAAAAATTACTGTTAGGGATTTGTATGGGAAAAATAAAAACTAGTCTTAAGTCGCTTGGCTCGCAGTTACAAATATAACAATGACATCAATTGTTATAATAGGACGCGCGTTCCTCGCGAGAAATAACGGGCAGATATAGTCTTAAAAATCTAAAATCATCCATTGATTGATTTATTAAAGAAAGTTGAAGTGAAACAAACTACTGCCGTGACAAAAAGGGATCTAATAAAAAGCTTACAATACTTGTTGGCGTTACAATTTAGCCCATACGATACTTACAAATGGTTTTAGACACAGAACGGTTTCTGTTCAGTTGGAGATCAGGCCCTGTAATCGATTCTTTGCATCTATCACTAACAACTACAAAATCCATGTCCACCAATAAACCAGATTTCCTGAACTTGTAAAATCGAATGGATACCATAAAATATATGGTGTTACACGGTACACGGTATCGAACCTACTACACCACCTTATAATTCCGGCGAGAACGGGGCACAACCGCTACACGCCTAAATTGGCCCGATAACTATCTTGGCTTTATCTATGTAGGAAACTTAGGGCTGCTTAGGACATAATTACAGATATTTGAAAAATTATATGCAAGCTAATTTAATACTTTGTCATAAAGGGTCGAGAGAAAACCTTCTGTAGATGACTCTACATTATACGAGGAACGTGTGTGCAAAATTTCAAACTAATCCCTGCAGTGTTAGCTGTACTGGCATCTGTCATCTCCTTTCGGAAATAGGTACAATAAATAAAGTGACCATACGTCCCACTGGTGGCGGGATAAGTCCCACTTTCAGGCTGTCTGTCCCGCTGTCCCCAGTGAGGACAAAAATGTCCCGCTTTCGCAAACAGCAGCAAGCGTGTCGAAAGTTTTTTTTCTCTTATCAATAAAATATGCATAAGGGACAAAAAGCAGTTAAGTATCGTAGTATTGAAATTCTTTATTACCATAAATAACATTAAAATCATGTAGGTTATGCGCTCCATTCCTACTGGAAAATGGACTGACTGACTAACTGTAAAGTAACACTAAGTCATGTGGTCATATCGCTAAAGCTTAAGAAAGCCAAACCCAAATAAATAAACTAAAGCCAATAATTCACTCGCTACATATCAACCCTGGCGACTGCGTACGCGTACCGTTACTCGAATAATACGTTATCGCTTCACATCGCGCGGGGTCGCGCCGCGCCTTGTCGTGACACGGATGCAACGCGACGCGACCACCGAAGCAAAATCAAAATCAAAAAGTAATTTATTCAGTTTAGGCCCTAGTAAGGCACTTATGAACGTTACATTGGTACATACAGTTGAATTTACCACCGGTTCGGAATACACTTAAACTGAGAAGACTCCGGCAAGAAACGAACATAAGATCCGGAAATCAATTAATATAATTTTGATGTAGGTATAGATGCATTATTATCAATAGTTGCCCAGCATTCACACATGAAACGTGTCAAATTAAAAGTGATTTAGATGATGAATTCTAAATATAGGCCCTAGGAGAGCAATACTGAAGATCCAAGCTACTGAAGTTACGACCGGTTCCGAAGTCGACCAATAACCACAGATTACTAAATAGTCTACAACTGAAAAAAAAACCTCAAGAAACTCAGCATACGCTACAGTCGCGGCTAATGGCGGCTATACGTCTCTCTCAAGCGTAATTCTTGCAACGTTTTGCGGAAAAATGCTTTTCTGTATTTATAGACGACTAGTTGTGCCCCGCGGTTTCACCCGCGTACCCAAGGGACATATTGCTTTCCCAGGATACAATGTATCCTATGTATAATCCAGAACATTTTCTATTTATATGCCAAATTTCATCCAAATCCGTTGAGTTATTGAAGCGTGGTAGAGGTAGATACAAACATCCAAACTCACAAACATCCAAACATTCGAATTTATAATATTAGTGAGATGAGATGAGATGAGATGTGCGAACTATATTTCAACTTTGAGAAAAAAAAAAACATTATTTCAAGTGTAAGCACTATATAGTAGGTGTAATAAAATTTAAGCTGTTTTGTAGTCCAATAATGCTGGTCTATGGTGCGTCTATTATCTATCCGCGTATCTGTCTGTGCTCGATTTCTCCACAACTATTGAAGGGATTACAAATACCCATTGATTCACGAAAACGGTTTAGATGTAGGTATAACAGACGAAACAGCACCTGCGGAAAGCCAAGCTCGCTCGCTATAGAATATATTACTAGGGATTGTAGCGTGAACACAATTTTGCTAGGATTTTTGAACTTTAATAATTATTTATTATCCGCGTAATAAAAAAATTGTCATCAAAATTGATCGAGACCTACGGAGACCAGCGGGCGGGGAGCTTTTTCCGCCAACGCGTCAGCTTGGCTATCCAAAGAGGAAACGCTGCCAGCCTTCTGGGAACCCTGCCGTTAATCGGAAGCAGCGGCAGGCTTTAGGAAATTTTCTATATATAGATTGTATTTTGTACATATTTCCGCGTAATTAAATATGAACCTTGTATTTAGCTCACAGACGTCGTCCTAAGGGAAGAAATACCCTTGAATTTGATATATATTAGGCCGAGTTCAACGGCATTCGTTTCTTGCTAATAAAGTTGTTTTTTGACTGATCGCTCTCATAAGACTATTGTTTTCGGACTACCGGATGGAATGAGGAGTCAATCAATCACCATCACTAAAACTAGTGTTATAAAGCTCTGAGATTCTTAGAAAGTACCTAAACTAGAAATAATTAGACTCTAGAATCCCTAGATAACAGCTAACAATAAGGCACGGATCCCACAGCGAGCGGTCTAGAGTTCTACGTTCCGCTTCCACTGTAATCTATGCGGCGCTTTTGATCATTGCACACAGCGATTGCGGCGGTCAAGGAGAACGCACATAGAACTCTAACCGCAGAACTCTAGTCAGGCGCCTAAGTTCTCGGAAAAGGTGAATTCATTGATCTTACTTTACCAACATACTTAGACCCTAATTTCTTGTCGCCGATCAGTTTATTTTCCTTCAAATCTGAATGAACTCAACACGAAATAGGTATTCTACCATCATCATTTAGTCCTCAGCTGGCCATATGCCACTCCCAAAACCCCTTCCCGTTCCATTATCTCTTGAGGTCAGTATAGTCCAATAAGCAAAATTGTTGCTCTCACTTACGTCCCAGTCATGAATACTTACACCAGCGTTGCCAGACGTCCCGATTTTGGCGGGACGTCCCGATTTCTAGCCCAAAATTAAATGTCCCGCGCGGGACAGGCTCAGTCCCGCTTTTCGAGGATTACTCGACGATGAAATCATCGTTGGACGTATAAGTTATGTCAAAGGCCTGACATACTCCAAAGTGGAGATAGACAAAGAGGAGAGCAGAGAGCGGGCAGTGTGTTTCCACCAAAGCGAAGAATCAAGTTAGTGAGACTATCTCTCACTGACTGAATGACTGACAGACAGCGAACACTAAAACGATGGACCTAGATATTTTAAATTTTGAGAAAACGTCGCGGATTTCTCGAAATTTAAGCCTTAAAGCCGCCGGGCGGAGAGCTACTGTAAAATATAATCGGCCTTGTGGAAAGAATGTCACACGATATTATTAATTATTATATTAGGTATATCGTCTAGCTTTTAGTTAATTATTTGCCGCGTGCCGCCTTCATGGCCACGTCATCTCCTCTGCTTTAATAGTGTCCACTGAAACTAAGCGGCGAGATGAGGAAATAACGATATCCATTAGATCTTCAAACTATTTTTCTAAACAATGAAACTTCAATTGCAACCATCTCCTATATCACCAGCCTCTAGCCGAGCCCCATACAGCTCTACCTCCGAGAAGATTAAATTTCCCTTGAATAAAGTAAAATAGCACACGCATATCTTAACCTTAGCAGAGTACAGTTAGCGATGTTATCGCACCGTATCGCGTAGAGGTCACGCGTTGTCGCGACACCGCGCCGCGGCGCCCGAACAGCGGCGGGACAAGTGGACAACGGAGCGGAAAAGGTACGGATTGTATATGGGATATTTAAGGTTTATTAGCGACGGTGCTCTTATCCCTTTCGCACCTGAATAATACGATAGTGAGTTATTTTTTTCTAAAATTCTACTTCACACACCTGGAAGTCACGAACGTGCTAAGAACTTTCAAGAAGTTGTGTAAATGGTATATTTTTTAAATGTTTTCCCATGATACTTACCGTACATAATAAGATTTTATAGAAAATAAAAAGATTTGGACGGACAAAATGTCAGGTGCGAAAGGGCTATGCACTTTCTAGAAGTTGTGTAAATGGTATATTTTTTAATATGTTTTCATGTTTTCCTATGATACTTACTGTACATAATAAGGAAACTGTACTGTACTGTACATATAGGAAAGAAAAAGATTTGGACGGAAAAAATCTCAGGTGCGAAAGGGTGCGTTTTATCAACTTCTAAGGATTTGGAAGTTTGGCTAGACATAAAAAGATAAAACTTGTTCTCAAATGGAGATACCGAGGTGAAAGAAGTGTGAAAAGTTGCATGTTCTATAATTAACATTTTAGAGAGGTAGACCAGCATTTTTTCGTTCAGAGAGCAGCTCGACTGGGGAAATACCTCCACGTGTTCCTGCGCGTGAGTAAAGTCGCCAGAGCTCATTGTGAAGGGGGAAGAGTCGGTAACGCGTGAGTGATGCCTCGTGTGTTGCAAGCGTCCATATGGCTACGGTAACCGCGTACCACAAGGCGGGCCGTATGCTTGTTTACCTACTTAGTGGTATAAAAAATAAAAATAATTAAAGTTGGTTTGGAAATTGGATATTATCATAGAGTAAAGTGTCTAGAGTGACAAGCCCCATACATTTGAGCGTGTCTCGGAACTTTGCCGAAATTTCGTATTAAACCTAGATGGCGCTTAATTTTGAGTATGATATAAGTCGCCAAAAAAAGACACGGGAGCGCTAATATCGTCTTACTGTAAAATCCATGCATTACATGATAACACTATAAATAGATGGCGTTGTTTAGCAATACGATAGATGGATTTGTTGACGACAGATACGGAATATGTGTAGATATAAGTAGAATTGTATAGATTGGATGACCGCGCTCACAATTTGTATTTTACTTGATCGAGCGAGACTTGTAGCTGTGCTTGTCGCCACACAAGTAGGTAGGTACAGAACGCATTAGCACAGCTTACTATAAGTAGGTTGGGTAGGTACACTATTTTAGATTATAATGGTATTATTTTAAGGATAAATTTTGATTAAAATGTTAGTCAATTTAATTAATTTTAAAATCACAGTTGAAGGGATTCTTTTTTCTTTTATTTACTTTCATTTATTAGTTGTTAGGTTCTGGGTAGGTTCAGGACAACTAAGGCCCGGTTTCAATAATTTACCGACCGGTATCAGTTAAGATTTGTTAAAATTAAGACTCTTATATCTTTACTAAAAATGAAGCAAAGACCTCAAAGCTTTGCATATCAGACCCTCCCATATGGAAGTAGCTATCACAGGTAAAATTAGCTTATGAAATGATCTATATGCCCAGTTTGGCAATAAAAAAACCTACCATTGGTAAGCAAAACGATTCGTTTTTGTTTATTGAAACCGGGCTTAAATCAAATTTTGAACCAACTTTCCATAGTCCTCTGACTGACGATGCATCATTTACTTACGGACTTTCTTTTTGAACGAGAAAATGAACAACACAACTAAAAAAAAAATACGGGAAAATACGGGAAAGAATGGAAAAATACGGGTAAATTCCCGAACGGCGGGAAAATACTCAAGTGGCTAGTTGTACCTAAAAAAATATTTTTAGATGCTTTTGATTGTTATTTTAATCATACTCGCTGTTGTATGTACCTACATTACCTACGCGCGGACCCACGCGGACCTTGCGCGGACTGAACCGAGTATCACACTTCCCGACTTCGAGTCGGACGAGTACCTATGTACTACCATGGCGTGGTAATTGTGTGGGACCGCCGCCTGTCCACTACACCACGTCACTTTTTTAAAAACAATGCACTCCTTCATCACAAGAAAAATATATTTTTATTGTATGATATATGTGTATGACCGTGGTATAACCCTAATAGAAATCTTGTTAAATGTTATTCAAACGATTTTGTTAAGGTGTCTCTCGCTATACCTACGCAAAATCTAGTAACTGTGACCATTTGAGTATTTTCCCAGCCAATGGGAAAATTCCCGGGTTTTTCCCACCAAATTGGAAATTTACTCGAAGTTGGGTTTATTCCCGGGAACAAACCCAACCGTAAACACAACTACTAAATACACCGTGACTTTTTATTCGTCTTAGAAACGCAGCCCACATTATGTACCCAATGAATAGGTACTAATCATTAAGAAAAAAAATTGTTTTGGTCATTTGTATATTAAAAAAAAAATATTATAATTTATTAGAGATTTTTATCCATAATTTGGTTTTATTTAATCATCTTACGTAGGGTGATTATACCAGTTCACGACCACTTAGTGGACTTACAATTTTTATACCTAGGTAGTAACATTACTCTTGGAAATGTAGTTTTACTAACCGATTTAAAAAAAGGAGGAGAACCTCCTCCTTTTTTCATATATATACAGGGTGTATTTTGCATGGTAACGCAAACTTCGCGAAAAGGCTACACCTAATGCCACTAATCAAATTGTGAAAGGCATTCACCTCGCTAATGATCGGTTATAGAAATTGTCATTTTCGAGCGCGCAATGTATTGTGAACACCGCGATTTAAACGCGCGATAACGTTGTGCCTACGTAGTATGTCGCTGACTGCAGGCGAATATCGCCATAAGACACCGTTTCTAGTTTTATTTACATTGCTACTTTTAGTGAAAGTAATGAATTAATAACTTATTTATTTTAAATCTCTTTGGGTTAGGTAAGAATAACGATTATGAACAGTCTAAAGTAAAAAAAACTTTTTTTTTTTTTAAATTTGGGAAAAACCGACGAAAAATTCCAACATGGGGGAGTCCAGAATCATGTCCTGGACCCATGGTATCCGTTTGTGCGGCGATGTCCCTTACACCCTGTATATAGTCGATGCGTTTGTAATTTTTATTTATGTACGTTCACCGATTACTCGGTAACGGCTTATGCGATTTGGTTTTTTTTTTATACCACTAAGGTGGCAAACAAACATACGGCCCGCCTGATGGTAAGCAGTTACCGTAGCCTATGGACGCTTGCAACACCAGGGGCATCACTCGCGCGTTGCCGACCCTAAAGAAATCTCTTCACACTCTTTTTGAAGAACCCCATGATGTACTCCAATGGGAAAACCACGGCGGGGAGCTCATTCCACAATCTGAGCCCGCGCAATTCGAAACAATTCTGGTTTCAATATGTGAGGATGAACTCCCCGTCGATGGCGAGAGTTGCGATGGTGGAAAGTAGCTGTGGGCATCAAGTCGAACAATTCTTTAGAACACTCTCCGTTATACAAGCGGTAGAACACACATAAGGAGGCAAAGTCTCTCCTCAGACTAAGGGGCCAACGGTGCGTGAGATACACAAGTAGGTCACCAGTTGAGCGACTGTGGCGGAAGCCATATTGTCGGTCGCTCAACAACTCGTGATCCTCCAGGTATCTCAAAAGCTGCGTGTTGATCACACGCTCCATGACTTTTGAGAGAAGGGAGGTGATGGCGATAGGCCTGTTCCAGTTCGTCGGGTCTGATCTGTCGCCCTTTTTGGGTGCACGTGGGCAGTCTTCCACGAAGACGGGACTTCCTTTTTGGTGTAGGAAAGTGCGAAAAGACGCATCAATACTAGACACAATTCAGGAGCACACCGCTTCAGAACCACTGCCGGTATGCCGTCTGGCCCACTTGACTTATGGATGTCCAGAGAAAGCAGTTCCCGCCGGACCTCCCGTTGCGTAAAGCTTATCTCCGGCATGGAGCTAGCACACTACGCGATGGTAGGCGGTGTGGCGCCCCTGTCATCCAAAGTCGAGTTCGAGGCAAAGAGAGAGCCCAAAAGGTCAGCTTTCTCCTTTGCACTATGGGCCAAGTTTCCGTCCGGCTTACGGAGTGGTGGCAAGGACGACTGGCAAAAGTTTCCTTCAGCAGCTTTGGCAAGAGACCAGAAAGCGTGACTTCCAGAGGGAAGGCCAGTCAGCCTCTCACCAAACCTACCGACGAAATCGAACTTAGCCCTAGCAGTCATTCATTTGGATGGTTTAAACTTTAAAATGTTTGCTGTTTTTTTTTATTGAAAAAGTTGAATTTTATTTGGATCAAAAATGATCTAACCGCCAAATTATTTTCACCTGTAAACAACTAAATTAAGTATACTAAAATAATAATAATAATAAACACTACTCTAAACTATACCTAATCTTTCAAAATTGACTGGTTTCGGAGGATCCTGGGGTTCTACCGCGTAACTTTGGTGGTAATTGTAACAAACACCATTTATGAATTTCATCCAATCAGGGCTCACGAATGGTCATCGTCATGCCACGCACGTCATTGGATAAAATCAATAAATGGTGTTCGTTATGGTTACCACCAAAGATACGCAATAGCCCGGCTGGTGTGCTGCTACATTTCTACCATATTCCCAAAACTTGAAAAAAAAAATGTGAAGATTAGGTCACGACTGAGTTCCAACCCAGAATTCGGAGTGGTAAAAATAAAATGAAAAATAGTATATTTTCTTGTGTTCTTTTTAGTGAATCACAATTGCAAGTTTAAATGTATTATAATCGAAATTGCGGTGAAATCAAACCTGCTTGTCTTGAAAGTAAACAATTAATATTTTTGGAAAAAAAATGTCGATATAAAACGTCGTCCTATCAAACCCTATCATGGTGTTCAAATCGTAAAAATAAAATAAATAAATACTTAAGATGAGGAGCGGCAGACGTCTGACTTGCACAGCTTTGTCGCAAGTCATCTGTAGAGTCGTCGCTGTCCAGTCACATCAGGTCCTGTCATAACATCCACAACCCGCACCTGACCAACACTACCAGGGTACGTTTTGCAAACAATACCACATAACCAAACCACATGTTACGTGGCATCTGGTATTCAGCAATTATCACCAGATCCCCTTCAGCAAGGGGTTCTTTTACTCTAAACCACTTGTCATGTCGTGTTAGTGTCAGCAGGTTAACCCATCTCCACCACATTAAGTCAGCCAGCACCTGTATCTTGCTAGCCTCGTCATAGAAGTTGTGCTCAGAAAACTGTCCAAGTGACTTAGTCAGAAGAAAGTCGGTATTAGGGGTAAATTGTTTGCATGGTCAAGCGGTACATAAGTCAGGGGCCTACTGTTAACCATGAACTCAATGAGCCAGAAGAGTCTGGATACACGGGACTCTTTCTTTAAGCATCGCGGTTCAACTGTACATGTTGGACAGTTCTATATATACATGTGGCCGTGTGGCTCCCGGCATAGAATAGGGCCAACCCTTCCAATCCTGAGTGTCGTAAAAGGCGACTAAGGGAATACACCAGGGGACGGAAAGCAGCGTCTACCTGAGTAACGTCATCACCACTGCGATCACCAACCCGCCTGCCAAGCGTGGTGATTACGGCAAAACCCCTTAATATGGTACACAACACACAGTCACGGCCCCTAGTCCCCGGGCTACGGTAGCGATCACGGTAACGGCGGGGCAGAGGGTGCTAAGAGTCTTCGGCAGAGATCCGACTACCAGCAACGACGACTTGACCTGGTAACATACAATGTACGGACTCTGAGGACCGACGAGAAGCTCATTGAGCTGGAGGAAGAAGTGGACAGGTTGCGATAGGATATAATGGGTTTATCAGAAGTCCGAAGAGGGGGAGCACACGATAATCCTTAAATCCGGCAACCTGTTCTTCTACCGGGAGGGTGATCACCTGTCTGTCACAGGGTTGTGTCGGGTTTAATGTCCGCAAGCCCCTCATCAAAAATATAGTGAGGATAGAGAGTGTCTCACCGAGAGTCGCATACCTGATACTCAGTATTACCAAACGGTATTCGCTGAAGGTCATCCAGGTATATGCTTCGACCTCATCACACCCAGATGACGAGATAGAGACATTGTCATACAATGATATCTCACGAGCCATACATGCTTCTAAAACTCACTATATGGTATTGATGGGGGACTTTAACGCGAAGCTAGGCATAAGAAATGACGATGAGCTGAGGGCAGTTTGGAATTGGGCAGAGGAATCCTAGGAGCCAACGGTTGGCTGACTTCATAGAGTTGGAGGGACTCTTTATGATGAACTCCTTTTTCAAAAAGCGGTCACACAGGAAATGAACCTGCCCCGATGGATCCACCAAAAACGAGATATACTTTATCTTGACGACAAAGTGGCAAATCTTCAGTGTTGTTTCTGTGATCAACAGGGTTAAGACCGGCAGCGACTACCAATTAGTAAGAGGCACACTGAACCTGAACATCCAGGTGGAGATGTCTGGTAAAGTCTACGCTCCAACTCCAAACTGCCTATATCCAGGACCCTGAAAGCTTTCAGCTCGAACTTCAGAATCGCTTTCAATGCCTGGATGATTGCCTGACAGCGGACGATACAAACAACAGGCTCGTGGAAACTGTCCATGCGGTAGGATCTAAATTCTTTAATAATAATAATACATTTATTTCAGATATAAAATCCATATACACAATTATTTAAAAACATATAACCCGCCGTACGAATAGAACCCAAAAACTCTCAGATGAAACTTTCAAATTCATGAAGCGACGACGTGAAATGAGTTTGCAGTCTTCAGCTGATACAGCCGAATATCGGCAGCTAAATAGACAGATCTCAAACGCAATGTGACACGATATACGCCTCTTTAATAAGTCATTTATTGAAGAGGAAATAAAACAGGACTATTGGTCAAAGCTAACTGACCAAGCTGAAGACCGATACCGGCAACATCATTACGTCAAAGCCAGAGATCGAGAAGTTCTATGGACAGCTGTACACCTCGTCACCGAAACCAGATACATTACCGGTCAGTGACGCAAGAGCCAAGTTGACCCGATATTACACCGAAGATATCCCGGATGTCAGCCTGTACGAGATTAGAATGGCTCTGAAACAGCTTAAAAACAACAAGGCGGCGGGTGAAGACGGAATTACAACAGAGCTTTAGAAAGCGGGTGGTAAACCGGTACTTGTAGTCCTTCAGAAGCTATTTTATTCCGTCATACACGAAGGTACAACGCCAAAGGTATGGAGTGGAAGCATGGTGGTGCTCTTCTTTAAGAAAGGCGATAAGGCTCTATTGAAGAACTACCGCCCGATATCCCTCCTAATCCACGTTTATAATCTGTTTTTGAGAGTCATTACGAATCGTCTCGCTCGTAGGTTTGACGACTTCCAGCCGGCCGAACAAGCCGGTTTCCGTAAAGGCTTTAGTACCATAGACCACATACATAAACTCCGCCAGATTATATAGAAGACTGAGGAGTATAATCGGCCATTATGCCTGGCGTATGTGGACTATGAGAAAGCCTTCGATTCAGTCGAGACATGGGCGGTGTTACAGAGTCTACAGCGATGCCAAATCGACTATCGCTATATCGAAGTGTTGAAGTGTTTGTACAGCAAAGCCACCATGTCGATCTGAGTCCAGGAGGTGAGTACGGTACCAATCCAGTTGCAGAAGGGTGTAAGACTCCCCGCTGTGTTTTAACCATTGGAGTACAGCATGGGGTTCTTAAAAAAGGGTGTGAAGAGATTTCTTCAGGGTCGGCAACGCGCGAGTGATGCCCCTGGTGTTGCAAGCATCAATAGGCTACGGTAACTGCTTACCATCAGGCGGGTCGTATGCTTGTTTGCCACCTTAGTGGTATAAAAAAAAAAAAAAACCCGAAACTCTTCACCACTGTAATGGAGGATGTATTCAAGCTCTTGGACTGGAAGGGATATGGCATCAACTTCAATGGCGAACACATCACTCACCTTCGATTTGCCAATGCTATAGTCATAATGGCGGAATCGCTGGAAGCTTTGAACATCATGCTCAATGATCTCAACAGAGTTCCCAACAGGTAGGCCTCAAAATAAATATGGACAAGACAAAAATTATGTCTAATGTTCATATTCCGCCAATGCCGATGATTGTTGGGAGCACTGTTCTCGAAGTTGTAGACGAGTATGTTTACCTAAGATAAATTGTCCAACTAGGTAGGTCCAACTTCGACAAAGAGGTCAATCGAAGAATCCAACTTGGCTGGACAGCGTTCGGGAAGCTCCGGCACATCTTCACGTCTAAAATACCTCAGAGTCTGAAGACAAAGGTCTTCAAGTGCGTGTTACCAGTGATGACATATGGAACAGAGACGTGGTCTTTTACTGCTGGCCGAATAAATAAGCTCAGAGTCACTCAGCGCGCTATGGAACGAGCTATGCTCAGAATCTCTCTACGTGACAGGGTCCGAATAAGGGGAGAACGAAAACTACCGATATAGCTCGTAGAGTTAGTAAGCTGAAGCGGCAATGGGCCGGCCACGGCTCGAAGAACCGATAGCCGATGGGGAATGAAGGTTCTCGAATGGCGACCACGTACTGGAATGCGCCGAGCGGGACGACCTCCCACCAGGTGGACCGACGATCTGGTCAAAATCGCTGGGCACCGCTGGATGCAAGTGGCCCAAAACCGTTCGAAGTGGAAGTTAATGGAAGGGAGGCCTATGTTCAGCAGTGGACATCCCTAGGTTGATATGATTATATATGCATATCGCCGAGAAAACTTCGTAAGCGCGATGCAGGATGTTGGAGCTGCATCTATCTATCGACGTGTGAACTCCATTATGTAGGTGGTTGCTACATTACTCCCTTCCTAGACCAGAGGTCGGTCTATTGTTGCGTCATTGTGTATAGCTTGCAAGTGCCTGTGCTTCTAGGAAGTCTGTAGCATGTCGAGGCTGAGCAGTATTCTGTTGCGTTGGTGCTGTGACGGGTTGAGCCATGGGAGTCCACGTAGTGCCGAGACTGCCACTCCGGCGAGGGTGAGCCAGTCGAAGAGATGCAGACGTATGCTGCGGTGGACAGTGCGGGCGCTGAGTGCTGTCGCAGATGTGTGCCTTGCAGGACCAGGAAGCACAGTGAATCGGCTGCGTTGGAACTGGTTAAGGCGAAGCTGGATTGCTGTGTGACTGCTTGTCGGTGGGGAGTGATGAGCTTGGTAGCTGCTCAGAAGTGCTACTGCATGTTCTGTGATTGGAGGGTTGTGAATTTTCCCATCCAATACGTCGGGATCACCGTACTCACCAATATGGATGTGCAAGGTTAAAAATGACATCTTCATTAAAAAGGGAAAATCTTCCGCCAGGCTGGGTCGTCGTGCCTGGGTACCGCGGTCCAACTATACATGTTGGACAAATGTATATACTGTGTTTGGTCTCGGAATAACGATATTTTAATGGCGTGTAGTGTAATACAACAAAATGTATCGACAAAACCATCTTCAAATAATGTCCATACCCTCTCCTGTTGGAATGGCCGCAATTTTAATTTTCTTATTTTTATTTAGATAGCTGTGCAGAAAAAATGCGATTGCTTTGCCTCTAAATGCCGTAAAGATACTGAAAAGGATTCATTTGAAAGGCAGTTACATCACCTATAAGAATTTTCAGTAAATTATTAACTGTACTTTGTACAAGCGGTAGAACACACATAAGGAGCTAAAGTCTCTCCTCAGACTGACAGGTCTTAAGGAATATCTTAGCTGTCTGGAAATTATTGAGAAATTTATGGAAAGATCTCCGCCCGTATTTCGGTCTGTCTATCTGTCTGCCACGAGCAAATATCTCAGTGGTCAGGAAATGGTTGAGGAACTTGTGGATAGATCTCATAGCGTAATTTAAGACAAATAATCCCGACCACGACACCACACAAAAAACGATACTACACCGCTTTTTCAACAGTTCGGGAAATAAAAAAATAATTCACCTCCACATACATAGACCCCTAACGGCTGATCGAACAATCAATGCATGTATGTTTCTGCCGGTAAATTTTCAGATATTCTTTTTCGAATCGGAAACGGAAACTTTCCAAAAATAGATGGGCTGATTCAAATACCAGATGAGTTATGCGGAACTTACAGATACAATTTATCTTGATGTTAAAAATATTAAACATAAACCATGGAGTGGTTATGCGAGAGAGCCATTTGGACTCCCAAAACCGACAAAGCCGCTGCTATCAAAGAAATGTTGATAAAAACATTCATAGGTATAGAAATAATTTATAATTCTGTTGCCACCATGGTCGATATTGATGAGTCGGAAATTATCCTGTAATTTTTTTTACTCTCTCAATCCACCGGGTCTTACGTGTCCTTATGTAGCGTGTAGGTGCTCCTATCATATATGCGTGTAGGTTTGGTTTATTTTCACTTTTGCTTTTCGTTATTATATCAAAACTTATTTGTATAGTTTAAAAAGAATGAAACTGTAATTGGCAATGTTTTAAAAGTATGTTTCAAACTGTACCTTTAATTTTAAGTGCTGTTGTTTCCATGATGATAAAATAAATAAATAAATAAATAAATCATATTGATTAGAATTATACGGCCTCCAAAATTGTGCAATTGAATTAGACTACAAGTAGCAGCTTTTATTCCATTCTTATATCATAAAAATAATATAATGATAGGTGTGATGATTAAGTGCCGATAACTATCCTGTTTACCCTGCTTACATTATCGTGCTATAATAACCACAGCAACGCAAGCGCGTGCGTTGTTTTAGTGCGAGGGTAGGGGTTTGGATGGCGGAGCGGGAAGCAAGGTCACACCCCAGGTCATTGGCGACTCCACGCGCCGCCGGTCCTCATCTCTGGTGGACATGCAGCCTTATGCGAGTTCCCTGTCCGCGCGAAACAGTTTCAAAAGAAAAACATTGTGCCCATTTCTGCACAGATTTTGTCACGCGAAGTACCTACCTAACTCGCGTCTGTGCTCGCATCATCTATTTAGATGTATAGGTATCTGTAATACTGCTTTTTAGTTTTATAAACTTAAAGGTCCGAGGTTCGATCCTCCGTGTAGGTATTCGTTTTTATCGTTTTTTTTCATGTATAATGGATATACTTAATAAAAGAAAAACGATTTAGACACAATCTATTTAAAATTAACAATATTCTTTTGAAATTCGTTCAATAACGGTATTTGAAAATAGTTTTGACATGAAATCATTTTTGCGTTCGAAGACATACCTACCTACCTACCTAGGTTATTTCGTGTTCGCGCTGTTAGCTCTTGCCGGCTCTTGCGCAAGCTTACAAATTCGGCTACCGCATCAAGTCGTTGAGCGTTTAAAAGCTAGGACCAATTGAAAGTCTAACTAAAATAATAGTATTTTTTTAAATGTTAACACATAATTAGTTTTTGATTATTAGCATTATTATTTTGTATTTATTTTCTAATTACTACTATCTACTATATACGTACTGTCTAATATTACAACGCCATCTAACGGTTGTCTTTGCGTTATTAAGATCGCAAATGAGATTCAATGATAAGGTTTTCTTCAGAATGCATTTTCACTTTTAAATCGTTTAAAAATCGTGGATTCACTACCCGTAGTGACATCTACATAGCCTACGAGAACTAAGCAACGGTGCTACGCTTTTTTGTATGGGCTTGCTCGTCCTTATCTATTCGTCCATGATATTATTAAGGTATTTAAAAAAAAAATTACAACCTCTGGTACAAATAAAACAAATAAATCATCCATCAGATCGACGGGGAGTCCATTCACACACATTGAAACCAGAATTGTTTCGAACTGTGCGGGCTAAAAGGAGTTTTCTTCCGCGGACGCTCGGGCTGTGGAATGAGCTCCCCCGTCGTGGTTTTCCCAATGGAGTACAGCATGGGGTTCTTCAAAAAGGGTGTGAAGAGATTTCTTCAGGGTCGGCAACGCGCGAGTGATACCTGCTGTTGCAAGTGTCCATAGGCTACGGTAACTGCTTACCATCAGGCGGGCCGTATGCTTGTTTGCCACCTTAGTGGTATAAAAAAAGTACATATTTAAATACACTAAACAAAACTTTCATTTCCTATAATTATGTAGCAATATAAAGGTAGGTGCGCACCTCCCGGGCGGCGCGGCGCGGCGCGGGCGCGGGCGCGCGGCAGCCGCTATCGCGCGGTTATCTCAACGGTATCTGAGTTAGGAACACAATCGAGTCTATGTCAGCGCGGACAAGGCCCGGCCATTTGCGCGGAGCGGTCCTCTAACAACATGCGCTGCACTCACTCTGACCTAACCACGCTTATTTATTACTACCCTTCAATATATTAAACTGTAATCTCAGGGTTGTTTGTTGTCAACTGTAGAGATAAAAGCGATCTTAAGGAGCTAGATTTTCCTTTCAAATTACTTGGATATTTATAGCATTACTCTGGCGAAGTTTCGAATAGTTTTGTTTCTTCATTCAAATAATATGAAATTATACTATAGATTACTGAGACGCAGTAGAGTTAAATACCAGTTCGACTGCGTTTATGTGGCTATTCATCTTTTCTTAAAAACACTTTATTGCTTAATTTATGTTTCAATAAACTGATACTACAGTAAAATTATGAGATCAAAGAGTGAAATAATAACCTTTCAAAAGTAAGAACTTATGAATTATCCAACTCAAACACTTCGGCTGTTGCCAACTGGAATAATAAAAGAAAATCAAGGTCTTACACATTGCAGTCTCTTTTAACCTCTGACTTCAAAACCCTGATACTTCGCTATAGAAGCTTCACTTCAACCTTTAAGTGACCTCAACTAAGTAAAACGACACACAGACAGTCAATACATTCACATTCTTAGATTGCATTCATTGCATTCATTGTAAACCGTATTAGGCACAGCTATGCCTTATTTCTCACTATCAACCACTTAAAACAACATCAAAATCATCTCAGCCACCCTCTAGATCTAACATTAAATCTGCTTTTGGTTACCACGCAGCTAAATCATCCAAGTAAGATTTTGAGAAAATGATTTTATAAGTTTGTTATTTTTAGAAATAATTAAATTAATTTATGTACCTTTATCTATTAGGCCACAGTAGTTGAAAGCAAAATATCACCCTTTAAAACGTTAAGGGTCACTAGTACGTCCTTCACAAGGCTTTATTCACAGGCTTACGGCCGCGTCCACCTATTATATGGATATGCTTGTTATCAAGATAGTCAGTCAGCCGTTCTCTTCTATGTTACTATAACGCTGTGTAATACTGTATAGTAGCTATATATATTTGCCTTAGCTTATCTGTCCAAGGGCCCAAGTCTGGTACTACAATTGTGTTCCAATAGTGAAAAAATTTACAGATATGACAGTTTTGGTAGACTTCTATTTGAATAGCGTCGAAAACCATTATGAATTTAGTAGTCAAAGTCAAAGCCAAAGCCATTTATTTAATGTAAGTCCTAGTAGGGCACTTATGAAGGTCAAAGCTACTGAAATTACCACAGTTCGTAAGTCGGACATCACTTGAGAAGAACAGGCAAGAAACTCAGCAAGGTTACATTTTTAAATATTTTTTTTTGGACAATCTGACTATATTAATTATTTTTTCATACGACATATTAGACAACGCATATTTGCTCAATAGAAATGCAGTTGTAGGTATAGGGATCGTGTCAGAATTAGATTTTTGATTTAAAATAGCAGTTTTGGCCCCCTGATCTTTATTTCTACCACACCAGACAGCTCTCCAGTTTTCTCCATCCCTTTGCTAACTTATATCGAAATATATAAAATATTACTTATTCCATTTACAGCCGAGGCATATGTTTCCCGATGCGCCCGCGCCGCGCCATATAATACGACCTTTAAGGATAAAGTCAGATTAGATGCTCCCGTGGAATACCTTATTTAGATTATAGTAGGCTTTACTACGCCATATTTAAATTTAAACGATTGTTAAAGTCTTGTATCACTATCTAATAATAGTTGCTGTCTGGAGGAACAAGTCTATGTTAACTCTTATCATTGCCCCTTTCGTTTATAACGATATTTATGTTTTTATGTAACGTACTTAAAAGGTCACTTTACAAGGATTGAATGGTGTTGATTATGCCTTTAAGATGTAAAAAAGCTTTAATAGACTAGCTAATTCTCAGCGTTAGTACTATTATGTATTCTGTGGCCAGGCGTGCTTTGCAATTATGTGAGAAACCTTCTCCTGCTTGCGCACAGAAACTCACCTCAGATGAATCAGTAACGCATGCTTACCGACAGACAAGCATTGATACATAGTTTGGTAGTTTATTTGTTGGGGTGTAATTCAACTTGTCAAATGTTTCGAGTATAAAGTGTCAAAGTAGAGCCAAGGACATAAATAAAAGAGAGATTGGGGTTGGTGTTGGTGTTGATGTTGGTGTTGGTGTTATTGTTGGTATAGATATTGGTATTGGTTTCTTGTTGGTGTTGGTGTTGGTGTTATTGTTGGTGTTGGTGTTGATATTGGTACTAATCACGCCGGGCACGGGATTCACCCTGTGGCCGTTGATTGCGCTGATCTCGCGGGAATCGAAGGAAATATTGAGGACTATAGTTCTACCACTTACCCATGATGCGGAGATGTTTGCGGAGATGTTTTGTGAAATTGAGTTACTGTATATGTTTATCTGTGTGTGGCGATGTATTTGTCATGAATTTAAAGAAAATTATATTAAAAGGCGCGGGACAATTAAATAGCGGGTCAGGCTCAAGCACATAGACTCAAGCATAGAGAGAAAAAAAACAAAAGAAAATCATAATGAAAAAATTTAAATTATGAAATCGTTCTAATTAAAAAAATAAAATTATACAGCCAGCGCTATTGAGAACTTGCGTAGGTAAACGGCGTGACTAGGTACCAAGCCATACTTGGACATTTCACATCAGAGGAGCTCTTACAAACGTATCAAAATTATTTTTTATTTATGTATTTTTACATAGTACAGTAAGTCTTTGAACACAATCTCACTATGCTCGAAATGGCCGAAGGTGGCAAGCACACAAGCACAGAAGGGAAATAAAAATTGACGAATTAAGTTTTCTTTTTGGTAGGTACATAATTGTGTTGAAGATGAATATTAAACAAACGCATGTGAAAACGACAGGTCAGGTTAGCGACTAGCCCCCTTATTCATAATAAAGTTATCAAACGTTGACTAGCTAAAATTCCGAAGTCTTTATCTGACAGGTGACATTTGGTGATCGAAAGAGTGAGACGGGGCACACTATTACACTGATTTAGCTAAAAAGCGATTATGAATAAGGGGGTTATAGTTTTGATCCCACCGACGGAATAATTTCAAATTATTAGTATACCTACGAATAAAAATAAAAAAAGTAATTAAAAAAAAAATCGACTTCAACTACACTAAAAAGTATGAAATAACTCTAATCTGACACTAGTTTTTCTTAAATTCACTAGAATTTGACCAAGGTTTTGAGATGTTTTTCCTTTGACACCACACCCGTAGCACGTATCAATAAGCCAGGCGGTCACAAATATTTGTCCATATCTTGAAAACTACTCACACACACACACACACACACACACACACACACACACACACACACACAGACACATACATACATACATACATGTTTGTAAGCTAAAATACGTTGATTCAGAAAATAAATGCACAGTATTAACCTTTCGGTACCAACATTTAACATTTTATAGTTAATGGCACAGATAATAGTCATAAAGTTAATGTTACGCATTCAATCGAGAAAAGCTACCAGCTTCTATAATGTATCTGCTCTTCTGGCTACTTAAGTAACAGGTACAGTTGGCCACTGACTACTTAACCCTTATCCAGAATAAAGTTATGAAACGTTGTATAGTCAAAATTCCGAGGTCTTTATCTGACACGTGACGTATGGTGATCGAAAGAGTGAGATGGAAGACGCTAAATAACACTATTGAATTATAAAGCGATTATGAATAAGGGGGTTAGTATTCAACCTAAAAAAAGGAAAGATATAGAAGGCATAGATTTCAAAGGAAATTGTTATGTGCTCCATTTCCACGTCACGAAAAACTGTCCTCTTCATACAAAGTATTGAAGTTGATGGTAGATACTCAACAAAAACTGAAAAAAAAAGAACACTAGGTCGTAACAACTTTTTGAATTCCAAGCAAAATAATCATGAGGCCCTGAGGACGTAGCCCAATACAGCGTCGTAGTGACTAGTAAGTAACCAAAATGTATTTCGTGTTGGAGCCTCCAAGGACAAGTTTTACCTCCAACTTGTAGGTCTTCACCCCTCAAACTTAGAAACGCCCAAGAATAAGGAGAAATTAAACAACATTTTCAACGATCAAGAAATGCAAATCGCAAACGCATTTAAAATGAGGACTGTACAAGAATGTGCCAACATTTACACCATCCCGGGTCACAATGTCACAACAATATCATTAAACCAACTCGTATATTTACTGCGGCTCTCAGTAGATAAACTAATCCGATAGTTGGCTAACCTGCGCGGGAATCGAACCGACTATGTCGCAACATAGGCACCGCATTAACTATGATCCTAATTCGAGCTTAGCTTTATTAATGATTCGTTCTATTAAATTACAAGCTATATTTACATGTTGGCTTGTTTTTAACCGGCTTCAAAAAAAGGAGGAGGTTCTCAATTCGGTTGTTTTTTTTATGTTTGTTACCTCATAACTCCATCATTTATGAACCGATTTGGAAAATTCTTTTTTGTTTTGGAAGGGTACACTTCCCGTTTGGTCCCATTGTCATCAGGATTTGATTACTTCTTAGTGTACTTTGAAGTCGGTTTAAGTTTTTTGTAAATAGTTTAATTATCATTTACACTAGTTTTGTTTTACAGTAGTAATCTGCATTATTATAATGCATAGAACAACAATGCATGCTTGAATTTAAAGACCTGTTGACTTCAAATGAATCATCGTAAACACCTGACATTTTGATAAACCGCTTATCTTTATGCAACAATGTATTTAATGCCTGTTATTCTACGTGATACTGGCTTCATATTATAAATCGTTTGACCTGGAATCATTATATCTACTAATATGTATCTACATTGTACACTGTATGATAGTTAAAGACCTTAATTCAATATCAGGTGAAATTCAATATATTCATTACAAACATATCATAAATTCAATTGTTTTTAATTGTAATACAAATTAGTTGTAATGTAAGTATAAGGTCGAAACTTGGAACACAAATTGAAAGTACTAGCTGTCCCCCGCGGTTTCACTCGCGTTGCGTAATATGTCATCCCACAGTATATTCTATCTTTGTGCCAAATTTCATCCAAATCCGTTCAGTAGTATTTGCGTGAAAAAGTAACAATCACACCATATCATTCACATCCATATAGTAATATAGATTCCTTCCCCCGTGAATGCGAATTTATTTCATTGTTATTTTCTTTACCGCGATTCAAAGGATTCAACTTAGGCTTCAATTTATTTATAAGTTCTAAATAATAACGAGTATAATATGGAAAATAAATAAAATTATCATTTTTCGAAATACAATTATCATGACAAAGATAACCGGAATGTTATTACATCGTTTACCCCACCAAAGTCAAACTCATATGTGAAAGGGAACGCAGGGTACTTAGGTAATAGTTAGTGCCCACGGTAAATTACACACCTTAACATTTTGCAATCCACGGAGTTGTTATGATTGGCCTACTGCTGTAGCAGGTATCTATGGGTATTATTCCATAACATAATGTTCGCTCCTTGCTCTAGCAAAACGACATACTGAGTACACAGTACTATATCTCGAGTACCATCAGTCCGATGGGCTTATATTAAAATAATATAAATATTTGTCTACCTCTAATAAAGTACTTAAAACACTTTCATTTTTAATTTTTTAATTCAAAAAAAGAATGATCCTAAAAAGTGTGAAACTCGTTCATTTATCAAGGGACCTCAGAGGAATAATAAATCGACCTTGTTGTTGCAACTAAGGTTATTTCAGGCCAAAGTTGTAGGCCTGGCCGCAGACAGCGCTAATGAAAAATGTGGCAACACTGAAAGCTAAGGTTATGAAAGTCGTCGAAAATATTATGAATGTTGCTATAATTAAAATTTATTGATATAAAGCCTCACTGGAATAATAACATAGGGTAATCTACTTATTTTTTCATGTTAAAAGGGTTAGTAGAGTTTTTTATGTTAATATATAGGTAATTTTTAATCACTACTACGGTTATTTAGATATCAAAAAGTATTGAAAAGTTTTTTAAGTTCTTAATAGGTAAAAAATTAAATTAAATAAAATTACTTACAATAGTTTTTATTTATGTCTTTTTCCTTACATTAGCGATAAAAACGACATTTCAGTAGGATACTTTGTAGTACCTGCCTGGCTGGCTACCACTACCACCCTCAAGTTGAAAATCTGTCGCCAAGTACCTAGCGGTGTGTTCCGACAGCTGCACTTGAGAGTCAATTTCTTTGTAGGCCCTGTGTTTACCACCTTCGGCTGTTGGTGAGATTTTTGTCAAACACAGGTGTACATACAGTAAAGAAAAAACTACATCCAAAAACTCTATGGAGCCTTCCCGAAACCTAACAATCTGTTATGATGATTAATCTAATTGAAATGATACTGAATTCATTTATCTACTTTAGATACCGCTACACTATTTCACCTAATGGTTTCACAAGACTTTGTCCATTGTCTTAATAAATATCACAATGTCTAAATGCAAATAAATTTCATCAACAAACGTAACTTGGCAAAATATACCTATGTTTCCAATATAATTTAAACCTTAACTAATAATTAATAGACTTGAAAGTAAATACCGCTTTCCATAAACGCGTAAAACTAAATCAAAGTGTCCGCTTTAATTATACAGAACAATATCTTAATTATTTCATTTTCTATCAGAGTTTTGTGCCGGTTTCCCAACTATACATTTGAAAGCCTAAGATAGAAGTAATACCGCTACAATCTAATTCGGAACGTCAATTATTACACTTTCTTACAATATAATTGAATTTAATTGCTTGCTATAGAAAAAGTTGAAGAAATACGCATAACAAACCTAAATTAAGTATTTTGGAAAAACTAAAATATTAGGTAAACATATCAACAAACACATCATCATCATCAGTCTATAATGTCCCACTGCTGAGCACAGGCCTCCTTTCATAGATGAGAGTGAAAGGGAATGGGCAGCTACACCATCCAACACGCATGACCATTGCGGATAGGTCCGCCTAGGAGGCCTCCAACTAGCTTGGAATAGCCGAGACCAATGGCTTTGCCTTCCGAAGCACGGAAAACGCTCGAGTTGAAATACCACTAGGAACCATCCGGATACCATTCTCACCGGTGATCTTAAGAACGGCTAATCAAGTTACACCATGAGCGCGTTTTTTTAATTATTAAAGGAGAAACTGACATATTTACACAAACGTCAGGGTGTAGAAACTTCAAATGTTGTACACATATTTCTTATATAGCGTAGACATCCACTAAGGAAGAGATTTTTCAAAATACAAACCACAACAGGGTAAAAATGGGATCGTGTGGGAAACCGTGGGTTGAAAAGCTATTAAGGCCCGGTTTCAATAATTTACGGACCGGTATCGGTTAAGATTTATTAAAATTAAGACTCTTATATCTTTACTAATAATGAAACAAAGACCTCAAAGCTTTGCATACCAGACCCTCCCATATGGAAGTAGCTATCACAGGTAAAATTAGCTTACGAAATGATCTATATGCCCAGTTTGGCAATAAAAAAACCTACCATTGGTAAGCAAAACGATTCGTTTTTGTTTATTGAAACCGGACATTAGTAAATAAATACACATAAACAAATGAAAATGCAAGACAATGGTGCCGATTCTGTTGTAAATCGCACTAAACTAATTTTAGTCACATCTCATCTCTTTCTTACGAACATTATTGAAAAAGGATAGAACATATTTTAAGTTGTAAAATTAATCTTTGCCGTCTTATTTTGCGTGTATTTAGGCGTAACCACGATAGATGGCGACTAAATTTATATTGAAAACAAGCAGCGGACTAATTTGACAGGACTAAATTTCTTATATCCTTTGTTAGAAAGAGACATAGTGAGATTAAAATTAGTTTAGTTGTGAACAACAGAATCAGGGCCATTTACCTACATACACTACACCTCCGTCAATATAATCTCTGATCGCGTCGTAATTCTGCTGATCAATAAATACAAATATTGTTTAATTTAAATTGTCCTTCAGTGGATTACTGTCATACCATTCCCGCCCAAGTATCGTGCGTTGACATTTGATAACTATCCGCACTATTGCGAAATAATAAACGCACTTTCTCGCTCGCACACAGACCCATTCATTAAAATAGATAGAGACAAAAGATTTTTGCTCTTTGCCGCAACCTGCGCAGGAGTCGATGCGCATTTACGATATCTACAACTAGGGTTAGCAAGTCGATTAAAGTTTTATGGATAGTCCTAATGTTTTATATACCATTGACATATAAAATAATAGAATACGCTACGAAATTCGTAGGCTGTCTACGGTATCGCACCGGCATTGGATGGCGTAGAAAGCCTACGAATTTCGTAGCGTATTCTTTTAATTTAATATGTCAATGGTGCCGATTCTGTTGTAAATCGCACTAAACTAATTTTAGTCACATCTCATCTTTTTCTTACGAACATTATTGAAAAAGGATATAACATATTTTCAGTTGTCAAATTTATCTTTGCCGTCTTATTTTGCGTGTAATTAGTCGTAACCGCGATAGATGGCGACTAAATTTATATTGAAAACAAGCATTGGACTAATTTGACAGGACTAAATTTCTTACATCCTTTTCTTATGTTCTTTGTTAGAAAGAGACATAGTGACATTAAAATTAGTTTAGTTGTGAACAACAGAATCAGGGTCAATGTAAGTATGGATGGTTATGTGTGGATGTAAAGATGTCTAAGAAGTAAAAATTACATATAATAACAGCTGATTGTTACTTTTTAACAAACAGATTTACAGATGCTAACACAGATTAAACTTGAAATTACGCACACAATTTCCTTTATGAATTGAGTATTTTGTTTACGTAATCCTGATTGACCATATGCACTTTGATTGGAATTTTTCGTTCTATAACACATTCCAACTCCTATTTTGAATCAAAACTTTATCCCACATTTTACTGAATCATATCCACCCTACCCACTACAAACCATCGCAATTGTAATGCAAAGCTAGTCTTTAGCTAAATGCGGTTAAAATATTCGCGATTGACATCTGTCTACCTCCCGCAGGCGTCGTCGTAATGATACCTTGCGATGCACCTCATGGCCATTATTACTAGGGTGACCACCTATCAGAATTAAGCTGGGATGTCCTTCAAATTTTCCAAGTGTAATATCCAGCCAAAGATTTTCATACGGCATCGTGCCTCTACCCAGATGGATAGTCAGCCTTACTAAAGCATGACATTTAATATCACTCCGCTTGAGGGGCTCCTGAACAAATCGCTCTCTGTTCGTGCTGCGCACGGCTGTCATCGCGTCATACTCGCTGTACTGATTAAGTAAAAAATGACAACTTGCGTATTAAAATACTGTCACATCACTTATAAAAACCAAGGAAAAACTAAAAAACTAACCTTCCATGTGTAAGTATTGCGATTTCGTTACTTTTAATTACCTAAACTTATTACTTTTAAATACTGTCAATTATGGCTTGTTTATTTCGTGTTCCCATAGAGGCGACTATCCTTCTGGACGTTTTAAATTCTTTGTATCCAGCCGTAATGAGTAATATATGCCTTGAAAATATGGACTTATACATTTCGGTAATATTTAATTATCTAATTTAATAACCTATTTTTAAACGCTCTATATTAAGACGTTAATGTTTTGAAGGCATTTAAATCTACCTATCTACCCTTTACTTAACAAACATGGAATTTAATATGTCGAGAAATATTAATTATAATGGTTTTAATCTTAATTGGGGGTCGATGAAGTGAAAATAAGAGCCCTTTAAGTCCGCTACGGTGATTCTCCTGAAGAATAGCTATCTACGGCAACAGTAACATATTCCCTGATTTTTATATAAAAATGTCCAAAATTATTTTGAATAGTGGTCACCCTAAGCAGGACATTGTATGGCATACCATTTACGACATCTTAACATCTGTTTCATTTAATTAACGTTTATTATATGATTATTAAATAATTTCGTAGCTATCGGATTGATCTGATTCGATTTAATTTAAACACTACTTAAAGATTATTTTTGTCTTTGTATGTGAGTTTTATCATTATTTAAAAACCTGTTTTTTTTACAGCGTTGGTAGTGACTACATCAGCTTTGACTTTCATGTGTTTACTGAGCTTTGACTTTGGAACAATAGTGAGCATAACGAAAGAAATAGTATTATTAGATACCATACCTAAGAAAAAGAATATAAGGAACGACGGAAAAATCGACCAGGGAAACAAAGAAGGAGGCATCCAGATCTATGGTTAATTGAAGTCTTCATGCAAATAGACATGTATATATGTACAGTTCTTCAAAGTAGACAAGATATTGGTAATAGTGTTACAAATGATAGGTACCGGTGATCACTTGCCCTCAGGTGGAGCATCGTTTATTCTGACAACATACAGTTAAGAGTGCGTATAAAGCAAAATAACAATCTTAGAATTGAAATTTAACCAAGTAAATAGTATTTAAATGAAAAAATATTTTTATATGGGTATTTTCATTATATACGCGAGGGTTCTGCCTGAGCAAAACATAATGGAATGAAACCTCGATAGAAAAAAATCACAAAGCTACCTCTAATAATAACGAATTTTCGGTTTTATTCGTTCATGGTGTATCTAATTAAGACAAAAATTCGATAAATAATATCACTAACATATGACCTAGGGCTGCTACTAACGATTTTTTAAAATATTCTATACTTTACGAGTTATTTAGATAAAAAGCGCTTAGTTCATTTTTGTTACGCGGAACACGCTATCTCCATCTCATCTGCACGCGAAGATTAGACATAAGTTTGTTTCATGTGACATTGCCATATTTTTCTGGCTTGGTACGCACTCTTAACAGTGTAATGTTTTACACAGATATATCTTAAAATTTAAATAGACGTTTAAAACATTTTAATCACCACTACACATGTCGCAAATTCGGCAATTATTTTTAAAATGATGACATACAGACAAATGCTTCTGTCTTAGTGTCTTGTTAATTAGTTTTATTATGTCTGTGTTAGTTTCCGAATTTGCGATATGTGTAGTCGTGATTAAAATGTTCTAAAATAATATACACACCGGCACAATTAGCGGAACACAAAAAAAGCAGGATTTTAAAATCTTTTACTTGAGGAACTGGCCAGTTATGATATTTTTTTAATTTATTGTCAAATTTGAAAATAGAAAATTAGATGACATACACTTTTTTCATTCATTTGTTTTATTTTCCCGAACAATACGTTTTGTCAACTTGTTCGAGTAATAACTACGTAATTGTATTTTTTTTGAAAAATTGCACTTAATTGTTTTTTATAAATTTGTTATTCTATAGGCAATTTTGTTTATTAAAAGCTCTTTATTATGCCTGACTTAACATCACTGGAAATCATTAGGGCTGATGAAATGAGAAGAAATGGCCATACCTACAGATCGATTGCCTCAAGGCTTCGTCGACCAGTATCAACGATTCATCGCAGCATCCAGCGGTACAGATCGTCTAATTCTCTTGTGAGGAGGAGGGGTCAAGGTAGAAAAAGATGTACATCGAGGCGAGATGACAGTTTTTTACAACTTGGAGTTCATAGGAATACGCGATTAACGGCTGTACAAGCTCGAAATGAACTGGAAGACGTTCGAGGAGTACGAGTAAGTGAGCGTACAGTTCGCAGGAGATTTGAAGAAGTTGGTTTAGGGTCGTATATACCTGCCAAAGGCCCAAAACTTGAGAGACGTCACCGCGTAAACCGATTAAGCTATGCGCGAGAACATCGTCATTGGGATTTGAACGAATGGCAGCAGGTTCTCTTTACTGATGAGTGCAGAGTTCTTTTAAAACAGATCGATGGGAGACAGCGAATATGGAGACGCAAAGGAGAACGCCACATACAGTCTAATTTTGAACACACAGTGGCTTATGGTGGCGGCTCGATTATGGTTTGGGGAGGGATATGTTTGGGAGCTCGCACGGAGTTAGTGATAGTCACAGGAGGGACCATGACAGCAGATCGATACATCAGAGACATTTTAGAAGAACATGTTGTACCATTTGCCCCATTTATTGGTGACGACTTTATTCTAATGCAAGATAATGCTCGTGCTCATAGTGCACAATCGGTACAGGCATATCTGAGCCACGTAGGTATAACGGTGATGCAGTGGCCAGCAAATTCCCCCGATATGAATCAGATAGAGCATGTCTGGGACTTGCTAAAAAGAAGGGTTAAATCCAGAATGCCACCCCCCAACAATCTGAATGAACTTGGAAACGCATTACTTGAGGAGTGGGAGCGGTTGCCTCAAGAAATCATCGATAACATAATCTGTAGCATGCCCAGACGAATGGAAACCGTAATCAGAGCAAGAGGGGGAAACACTCGTTATTAATTTTGCTTTAATTTTATTGTTAAATCATTTAATGCTTACTTTTTTTTATTTTTTGTGATGGTTCATAATCATCTAAAAATTTCACTTATTTCAAATTTCTTTATTTTTCAATAAAAAATAACGAAGACTTTTCAAAGTCGTTGTTAAAAGATGTTAATCAATTTGTTATTTTGTGTCTAATTACATTTTCGTCAAATATATGCGTTATTATCTCATAGTCTCACTTTTTTTTCTGTTCCGCTAATTGTGCCGGTGTGTATAGTTGACGTCTATAATTATTTTAAGATAGATATATCTGATTGTCATCATATTGAAAAATAGTTTCCGAATTTGCAACATGTGTAGTGGCGATTAAATTGTTTTTGGAATAGAGCTTTTAATATTAATAGAGATAGCTGGAAATTATATCTAATTATTGAATCTCACTAATATTATAAATGCGGAAGTTTGGATGGATGTATGTGTTTCTGAATCACGCTTCAACAACTCAACGGATTTGGTTAAAATTTGGCATGCTCATAGAATATGTTCTGGAAAAACACATGAGGTACTTTTTACCCACCATGAACCGCGGGTGAATCGCGGGGCGTATCTTTTTTATAATAATTTCTGCTTCACAGCTTACATAGACAAGTTATTAATAGAAGGGAAACAATAGAAACCCAAAATTCAGGTCATTGAAATCACAAATCGATATCCAACGTGAACATTCACAAAATTCTATAATTACGTACGGATACCGTATCAAAAACATTTGTAATAAATTAAAATGGGACAAGTACTTAGGCGTGCGTAAAGTAAAGGTCGGTCGGTAGGCAAAGGTTGAAAACTGAGTCTTAATTCAAGGTATTAGTGGCGAAATAGACTGGTATTTACTAGGTAGCGTTATAATAGTGACTGTGAGATTCTAATATAAGCTTTGTCTCAATAAGTAGGCGCATAATTCGCCAAGAGATTAGCAATAAATTCAGAGTAACATATAGCTTGTCGTTATAAATTGTAGGCCGTAGGGCAACGCTCGCCGCCTCGAGATTTTAGCTTGATTACGCACCAAGGATGTTGAGAACTTAAAAACATTTATGATTGCGATTTATCAACGGATTTCTTGAGAGATTATCTATGTACAGGTTCTGGTGACACTTGTGAAAGTGAAATTACCTCAACGTGTGCCAAAATGTCGCAGCGGAATAATGTCGAATTTCTTGATTTGAGTTAAGCAGATAATGAGATGATTCCTAAGTAAAAAAAATATAATTCTAATTAGTCCGTCAGTTAGATAATCAAAAAATATTGGACACGTATTTTTTGCTTTACCAAATCTCTCTCTCTCTCTCTCTGAGCGAAATCGATGACGTGTTCTATAGAAAATATTTCGCTGACTTCAAAACAGTGTCAGATAAGAGTTATTTCATACTTTGAAGGCGGTTTATGTTTTTGTTAAAAAGTTAATTTATTTAGTCATCTAGTCTAGCCCATTCTTGCATCCAAAATTTTTTGAGATATTCGTCAAAAAACATTCCGATGGGAGAACTTTATCCTGTGGAATCTCAAAGTATTTTCAATCTGTACTAAGGTTAAACTTCGATATCAATCAATACCTAAGTATTGTATTTAACGAATAAATAAAATGATGTGTCTGTCTTTGATTTCGAAATAGTTTTTATTTGCACGTTATCATACCAAAACCGAAACACTGTTTCTGTTATTCTGCCTTGAAAAAACTGAGCCGGGACTTTCCTTGGCATGTAGAGCTTTCAGAAAATCATTTAAGCTACTTTTTATCCCGGGAACCAGGGTGGATCCACAGGCGACAGCTATTCTAAGAATATTAATTTCCTATTTATTTATTATTATAATAAATCTGTCAAACTATCTTTACAGTAAGGGTCAGTTCATACCGAGAGGAGACGTGACGCGAGTTTTCAAATGCTTTAAGAGGCCAATTGTTTCACAAAGTCAATTACGTTCCGCGGGACGTACTCTTTAGCCTTCGTTCGCACGGGCGTTTAAAAAAACGTTGAGTTCGACGTTTTTTACTAGAAAGTATGAAAACTCCCGACTTAAAAAACGTTAGCGTGCGAACACGTATAGGAGACGTCATACGTTCTATTCATAACGTTGAAACTATCGCGCGTAAATATCGTTCATGCGAACGTAGGCTTTTCTTCTTCTCTCATTGAAATTTGTACCTGTTTGTGCAGTAAATAAATTTCTATTTGTCGCTATCTGAAAAAGATCGTGCCGCGTCACGTCGCGTCTCGGTGTGAATTGACCCTAACTAAACGATAGTATTGTAACTATAACGTTAATCAACCACAACGTTTGGCCGGAGATTAACACCGCCATGTTGTGACGTCACAACACAATCGAATGCCGCGACGTGGCATGCACCTCCGCGTTATTGTACCTCATTACTAACATTGTTACAACGTATGTAATTACGCTTATATTGTTCTGATAGGGTTATCTTTAGGTACTTGATCCACACTATGGCAAGTCTGGTTGTAGGTCGTCATAATTTTAAGCTCTGGGGGTTAAAAAAGAATCTAAGGCATGTATAAGAGAACTTAAATAAAAATTCCATTAGCAATATTACTTAAGAGGGGTTCCTAGCTGCGAGGAATAGGAAAAATAGGTATTTGAAGAAACTATTGCCGTCGTGCTATACCGCTATGCTATGCGCTATGTGTGATAGGGACATCTGAAGCTCAAACCGATTTATTCACAAAAAAATTGACGAAATCGACGTTTTGTTTTCCCCATTTTCCTCCTCGAAAACTGAGCCGATTCAATTATTTTTTACATTAAATTTTTTCGAATTTGTCTGGTAGTCCTTTTAATCACGGCGGAAAAATAGGGCATTTATTGTAATTTTTGGAGGGTCATAATTTCTTTAATAATTAGTTGCTGAAAAAAGGAAGTAACAGGGACGTGTCCAAAGCAGAACTTGATTATATGAACAAAAATGATGACTCTAGAGGCATTATTCAGGAAGAAAACAGGGCAATACATTTGTATGGAATAATCGCAGCCCGACTCCCGTCTTAAGCTTCCTTTTTAGCCCCCAGAAAAACTATATTTCAACCCAATAATTTTAATTATACATATGAGCACACAAACCCTAGGGTTTCTATCTAGCTAGAAGGTAACTAGCTCCCTAGCACAGGTACTGGATCTCACCGGTAACCAGAAAGGCGGATACTACAAAGAATACATTATTTCTTCATCAGACCACTTAATCATTGTCGCAATGTCATTAAGTCGCCAGAATTAACAATTAGTAATTACTGATAGATTCTCAAAAGGGCAGTTTACCGCCAGATTCCAGCAGTCCACAGAATTTGCGCTTCGTTAGCGAGATGTCGCGACACAGACGGATTGACAATATAATGACCAATGGTAGCTGCTATTTCGATCAACAGTTGTTGCTGTGTAGAAATTAATTGATAATTTTCGAGAATTAACTATTGTTGTGTTGTATAATTTATAATGAATAGGATTTTTTTTTTAATTCATGAAAGATTTTAAAAGTGTCAGATTCCAAGTAGTAGAGTTTGGTAGGTAGATAGTTTTTTTTTTTTTTTTTTATACGACTTAGTCGGTAAACAAGCATACGGCCCGCCTGATGGTAAGCGGTTACCGTAGCCATATGGACGCTTGCAACACACGAAGCATCGCTCACGCGTTACCGACCTTTCCCCCCTCCCCTATGAGCTCTGGCGACCTTACTCACGCGCAGGAACACAACATAAAGTTATTTGGCTGCGGTATTCTGTAAGGTGGAGGTACTTCCCCAGTCGAGCTGCTCTTTGAGCGAACAAACGCTACACTCTACCTCTCTTAAGTCTTAGATGTCTTATAAATTCAAAAGGTTCCCTAATCATAGAATTGATTGATGACAGAAAAGCATCAGTGCTATCGAAGTTATGGTCTTACATTTTCACACGCTTACTAATCGGTAAACATCGTAGCTTTTAACTAGACAGAGGCTGTATATCAGCATGCTTCAACATCTGGGAGCGGCGGGCGCGAGCGGGTCGCGGTGTCAATCACTGCATATCTCTGCATTGTGCAAATGCTTGCTTATTGTGCTGATAACTGCTGCAAGTACAGCCTTAGTTTGAAATGTCATTCGAAACATTTTCGAACCAGTTTAATGAAAATTCCAATTTCGAATGCCTGCTAAAAATCGGCATGACATTCTCGGTAAATCGTAGTCAATTAATTGGTTCTCTTTGTCTGGTGCAACTGGTTGTCTATGTTTGTCAGGCTTCTATAATGAGGAATGTTACTAGGTATGCAAAATCGCTTGAAAGTTTGTAACATTAGAGCAATTATGTATACAAATACACTAGTTTTTGTTTCATTAAAAAAAACCAAGTAGTTTTGATTTTACAGACATTTGAAATTTCCCTAAATATCGAGGCCCACTAGCAGTCACGTGACCCCAGTGTGACGTCATCTTGCAACGCTCCGCTCACTTGCGTTAGTCGCCAGCGGTCCTTGCGCTATAATATTAGGGGAAAGTGTTTTGTTTCATCCGTGAATTATTCTACTGTTACGTTCATAGTGTGTGTATTCTTAATTAAGATCATTACAATACAAAACAACCTTTATTAAATCATGAAGGATTAAAATAGATAGCCTTATAGTTGCCCATTAATTTATCGACGAATAGTGATTCCGTTGCCGCTGAAAAGCGAGGAGTAAGTAAGAATGCACATGCTTCCTGTGTGTGTATTTTTTTTTTGCATTATTTTCCTAAAATAATTAATTTCAAGTAGGTACTTACCAAACCATTTCCCCCTTATTAATATATAAGGTGTAAGTCAGTCTTGTAACACCCAGGTATTAAGATAGCTTCAGCCCTTTTTGTTTATATGACATTAGAAAGTGACGGATATATTTTAATCCTAGGTTTAACTATACTTGACTTACACCTTAGACGTTTTAAGTTTACGTTAAAGATAACAAATAAGTAGTAATGTTTTATCTGTACCTATTTATACTTTTGTTATACGGGCCAGTTGGCGCAGTTGGTTAAGGTTCACCTTACGCGCCGCAGGTCGTGGGTTCGATTCCCACACAGGACATGCATTTGTGTGCATGAACATGTCTGTATGTCCTGAGTCTGGGAGTAATTATGTATATTAAGTATGTATTTAAAAATAAAAAGTAGAATAAGTATTATATCAGTTATCTGGTTTCTATAGTACAAGCTCTGCTTAGTTTGGGATCAGATAACCGTGTGTGAGGAATGTCCCAGGATATTTATTTATTTATTTTTATAGTAACCGTCTTCGCATGCGGATTAAACGTTTGACACAGTTTGTTCCGGCCTCCTAACTTAGGTAGTAACTATTTAGTAATCTGTGTCCTAACCTCCGGAACGGCTGGACCGATTTTAAGGAGACTATCACAGGTAGATAGCGTATGTTATAAGAAGGAACTTAGGCTAATTTTATTTTAGAAAAATAATAACAGGGTTCCGCGCAAAAAATTCAAACTGTAGGTACGCGCGGGTGAAACTGCGGGGGTACCAAAATAATGCACACTATAAATGAATAATGTGTAGATAGCAGACTCACTATACTGACGATCTTCAAAACAATAAGGCTTGATTTTATCTCTAAACTAACACTCCGCCCCGCCGTTTTACCTGCGCCCTCTTCTTTACCCACTGGATGGAGGGATGGAATTTCTAAAATCCTTTCTTAGGCTACAAAAGGATCTAATGTATTCCAATTTTTGAGTTAATAGAGACGTAGTAAAATCCTCCCCTTAAAACATTATTACCCCTTTTTGCACTACTAGGGGTCGATTTTCGCGAAGTCCAAAAACACGTGTTTCTTTATTTTTATACGATGTATTAAAACCTTCAAGTTAATCGGACCGCGCGGTAGGTTTATTCCATACAAACTTTAACACCTCCTAAACCCCCTTTTAGGGGTAGTTTTAAAAATCGAATAATGAGAAGCTGTATTATTTGATTAGATAAGTAATAGTGCTAAGTTTCAAATTTATAAACCCAAGGAATAAGATTTTTCAAGAGAAAAAGAGCGCGACGGACTGAGCGAGCGTTGAAACATGACGTCACACGCATCAAGTACCGGGCGGTAGAATCCCGCGTCGCGCGCTCATTTAAAAATTCTATATCTCGGAAAGTAATTGTCGTATTGAAATAATTCTTTCACGTATATTTTTTATTTTCTACGGAAAATGCGATGAGCTAAAATTCAAAATTAGTGAACATTCTTCATTCCATTTTCAAATTATTTATAGGTCTGAATTTGATCGCGCTAAGATCAGGAAGTAACAATCCGATTTAAAAAAAAATAAGATTATACATAAAATCACACTAAACCGCGGGGTTCATCATGATATAATAGTAAAAACGTTTATTTATATATGTATAATTTTCACAAAAGAAAAAAGTTTACTCCCGTCAAATATCCAGTGTAAATTAAAAGCGCCATCAACTGCGGAAATACGTAAAACTTCGTTAAGGCGTTTAAAGAGATGCCAGTATTAAGAGCGGCCATTTTTCCAAATTCCTCCGAAACTTTTTCTCATCAATGTTTTCAAAATAACTACAGTTCAGCCATTTTACTGTTTTCAGTTTACGGTGGCGCCACTTTCTTCGTGAGATGTAAGGTAACTTGTAATTTTTGTACTATTATTCATTGGTTCAACATTTTTCCGCCTGCAAAAATATCTTGGTCATTCTGTACAGAAAATGTAAGCGAAATGACGTGTCTTTGAAATTACTTTCTTTTTACTTTTGTAGAGAAAATTGTGTGGTTCCTAATAGGTTCTCGGCATACTTCATATTCATTTGGACCAACTATGATGATTATAAATAATGTTATATTTAACGCTACAAAGTCCATTAATCTAGATTCGTTAGTGACGGAATCCTAACTGAATGTACGTTTATTTACAAAACGGTGTTTTGTAAATGTGTACTGTCACAGTATATACATTATCAGTATCAGTAATCCGACGTCGGTTTGTTAAATTGCATAAATCATGCGTGCGACCGCTGTAATCTTTCGCGACATTAATCCAGCGCAGATGGCCAGCCTATTCTTAGAGTCACTCGATAAAATATCGCACGGACTGTAACCAATCTATAAAATTGCAAGTAATGCAAAATTGTACGCGTTTAATCTCATTGCGACCTCATTTTTTAGGAGCTTTAGTAAATGTAAGCTTTTTCATGTGTAGCTTTCGGTATAAATAAACTTGCAGTAATCTTTTAAAGTAGCGTTGAATATTATTAACATTTATTACAAGTCTACGGAGACTGAGTTATAGTTATTTTATATTGATAAAAAAAAATCTATTTCTTTTCTAATTTTAATGGTACTCTGCCGAAAGTAGACCTACGTACGTAGTTATTTTGTTCTATATTATCTTAGCAAATTAAAAACTCTCGAAAGCAAAACTAAGGAGACAAGAAGTACTGTTTCACAAGCCAGCTGGCAGAAGTAATTTGCATGTATTAATTACATCTAATAATATCGAATGATTTTAATAATAGTCAACACGTGTTAGCGTCCGCAGCCATCGATCACGGAGGATTTCATTGTAAAAGCTAAGTATTGTTTTATGCTAAACTGCTTAAATATTTTATTTTCAATATTTCATTTTTGGAATTTCATTGGCAGATTTTTTTTTGCTTGAAATGTCGATTTCAATAGTTACGCTGGCTTAAACGAGGTAGGCTTAAATTTCCGTCTTATTGGAACAACTCTACTCACTATAATGCTACAAAGAAGTAGTCAAAACAAATGATTTTACAAGAAAGGGTTTTTGTTCTCAACAGTTGACAGGGCCGGCTCTAGCTCATGTAGCGCCCTCGTGCAATCAGTACCCTGGCGCCCTCTAGTAGGCGCGCGATCGAACTGGAATACTTACATTTTATATTTTCACCAGTGATCGGAAATTCCGGTGCATTAAAAACCTTCGCCCCATCTAGGCTGAAATTAGCAGTGCTAATGCGAAACCTTGACTCTTGGTGGCGAATGACCAACGGCAACGGTGTGTTGATCATTCGCTCCATCAATTTGGAGAGAAGGGAGGTGATGGCGATCGGCCTGAGAATCGCTGGGTCTGATCTGTCGCCCTTTTTGGGCAATCACTGGGCGCACGTGGGCAGTCTTCTATAAAGATGGGACTTCCATTTTGGTATAGGAGAGCGCGAAAAGACTGGACTACTACTATTATTTGGGGTACAGGAGGTAACCCAATCATTCGATTTAATTAAAGAGCATTATTTCATGAAAGATATTGTATTTTGGCATCGTGAGCGGCGCTCGGCGCCCCCTAAAACCCTGCGTCCGTGTGCGCCGCACACCCTGCACTACAACTGCACTATAGGTAAAGCCGGCCCTGGAGCGAGCTATGATCACTGCTTACAAGCGAAAACGTTTCAAAACTGATCATGTTTGGGGATTGTCGATGGTACAGTCCAACCGAGGCGTTCGGCTTAGAATGTATTAGCTTAGTACACGCTGGCGATCAGTTGCAGGTTGTACTTGTAGCGATGTATTCACACAAAACGCTGCACGATTACCGCATGATGCATTTGGTTTGATTTTGTCGCCATCGAAGACGCAAGCTGGACCGTACTTTTGTGGTGCGTTATCATATTTTGGTAGATTATATAATACCGGGATCGGCTAGTATCTATTATATCTATATCAGTTATCTGGTTGGCATAATACAAGCTGTGCTTTATTTGGGAGCAGACGGCTTTGAAGTGTGAAAAACGCCCCAGGATATTGATTTATTATATTTATTTATTTCAATGCTAATAAAATTAACTCTCCAAAAATACAGCCAACACCAAAAGTCAGAGTCGTCAAGTAACCCTTTTCGTTCTTCAAAAACTTTGTGTCGTGTTTATAAACTCAGCAAAAGCTATACAAAAGCCATAATAAAACGGCGGCCTTGACGCGGTTACATGTTCATAAAGTGTAGTGAGCATATTTCCATGGTATATCCGGATAATCCTGGACCCGAGACACAGCAAAGGCGTCATTTTATACAAGTTAGCGAGTCGTGGGCCTTGAGGTGCGGCGGGGGACGCAGGTAATAGCTTTTGTTACAACTTTTAGGGTGACTATTGTTTTATTGGATTAGAAGACTGTCCTACTTATAATCTACATATATTTATGTTACTAGTTATGCATTTTGAATATCTATTCGATTTGTAGGAAGATTTTTTTGTCAGTTTACTGAGAACTTTTCTACAAACTACAAAATCATTGGTATTAAATATTTTAAGAACTGTTAGATAAAAGTATTTGTAGGTTATGTGATTTCGACTTCCTCCCTATTAAATATACAGAAAGTAAGTAGTATTTATTTAAATAAAAAGTCATTTTAAATATCATACGATTTTAAACACAAAATATTAACCCTATGAAAAATTAATGTGTATTATGTAACAAGCAATCCCAATCTTATATAACAACATGGCCCCCAAAGCAGTGGCAGTGGAAGTAGTTACGAACGGAGCGGAGCGGAGTGGAGATTCAACCAAACCGAGTCAGCGACTGTTTAACGCGTCTTCCCGCGTATTATTTTATGCATAGCTTCCATTCCCGCCTCCAATACAGATTTTGTTCTTAAAAAGTTTCTAGTTGATCGCAGTTCCCTTGTTTTGATGCTAAACTGCTGTTACATTGTATTGCGAGATTGCGGTTAAAAATGCATGCTGCTGACGCTGCCATTTTGCTACTTTGTGTAACAGATTATATTTGCGCGAAAATCTATGAATTTGAGAACAACATTAAAGCCCAACACAGACTTAGCTATAATATATATTAATATGCTGCATGTACTATAATATAAATTACAGTGTAGGTTGGTAAAGTCACAGGAATACTTATATTAGGTATAGCTGCGTCTGTGATAACCTTACTGAGTGGATACTTTCAGATGGCTTCTCATCGAAACCTATATTGGTTTTATGGTACGGGCAAACATTACCTAATAGTAGGGTTGATCTATAGCTTTATTTTTCCCCCGATTTCAGAGTTAGTGGAGTTGGTGGAGTCCGACTTTCCTTCTGATCCTAACTTTCATGCCCGTTCTTACCAATTGATCAGAAGTGGGTTGAGTGTTTGATGAGGCGTAATGATCACGACGGAAAGTGGACCAAGAGTAAATGGTAGCCATACAAGGCACAGACAGATCCAAAAGATGAGGCATAAATGAGTGTGATGCGAGTTACACCCCATGGAATTAGTCCACCGAATGTTAACTGAGCGGAGTCGCCCAGAAATTAGCAGAATTTAGGAGCTCTTTGCACGCCTTTTTTAGAATCGTATATTCAGTAATCGAATAGTAGGCTTTCTTAATAATTAATTGACATTCTTTTGTCGTTTTGTATGAGAACTGTAAATTGTCTAAAGTGAAAACACGAAACTAATCTTTTACTTTTGACGCTGACAACAGTAATAGGTTGGTTACCCAAACAACTACTTGCCAGACAGAGACGTGCATAGCGAGACAGACGCTCCCTGTTCTCATCAAATAGCGTGCAGCTATTTCAAGGTAAAAAATAATGATGGCAAATCGTCAGATTAATGGTTGACAAGACTTCGTGAAAGCTAGTGATGTGAGTGTTGGGCGCGCCGCGGCCGCTCCGCACGCCCGGTTGTGCGCTCGTCCCGAGCCGCACTGTTGACCCACTTCCCTAATTCCCGCTAAATTGTTGCTGCCTCCTACTCCACGTGCAAAGGGTGCATTCGACCTTATTTTAAATATTATATAAGAACGAATTGGTAGGTATGAAGCAGGTAATACTGGTTTGCTTGCTGTTTGATAACTGAAAAAAAAAAAATTTGAAAATATAGCTGCCGGCGCGACTTCATTTGCGTAAAGCAGTCGTCAGCAATCCAAGAAACGTTGTTTTGTAAATTAGCATTTAAATAAAGATGCCCAATATAAAAGCAACGATGCGTAATTATCCTAATAACTGTAATTCCAAGTTCTACCTACTCACAAACTTGAAAATATTTTTCATGTACAAAATACTAATTAAACAAACAATATAAATGTAAATAACATTATTGTAAGTAGGTACAAGCGGAACGTCTTCGTCGTCTGCTCCCGCCGTTTCTGAAGTTTCGCGTTCCACATTCAAATTTGAAGTTTTCTTCACCACAATCCCGAATGCGAACACAAGACTTTTTTTTTTTTTTTTTTTTTTTTTATATATTGGCGTCACACGGGTTGTGTATTTTGCCATTTTCCAGTTATAATATAAGTTCTAGTCACAATAAATCACTTTCACATAGTCCTCAGTCAGTCACTAGTCATTACAGTCATGTTTTAGTACAATGGTGGTTGTACTAAAACTTTACACGGACTTCTTGAGACAACTTGTAAAGTCACGATACACATGATTCATTTCATTTCACTTCACTGGTGCACATGGATTGATCTTTATTGGATAAAATACCACCGATAATATGCAATAAAACTCAAAATACACGAATTTATGAAAATAAAAATGAAAACGCTATGTCACTCTGCAAGTTCCCGCCAAAAAGTCCAACACAAGACTTCTTGTGTTTGGAATTTGAATTTTATTAGGGATGTGCCTGTGTCTTGATTTGTACTACATCATTATCAGCCTATATATGTTGAGCAAAGGCCTCCTTTCACAAATGAGGGTGAAAGGGAATGGGCAATACTCAACCACGCGTGCCCACTGCGAATTGGTGGAGGTAGGCTAGTGGTCAACCTACTGTTGGATTCAAGCCGCCTAGGAGGCATCCAACTGGCTTAACGACTATCACAATTAAGTAATAACCGCGACCAGCGGCTTTACGTGTCTTCCGAAACAAGGACACGCTCGATTTGATATACCACTAGGCGGTCACCCATCCAGGTACCACGACGTTGGTAGCTTAACTTTGCCGATCGATTAAGAACGGCTAATTATGCTACACCACGAGCGCGCTGATTTGCACCATATATAAACTCAACTATTGTTTTGGTTTTGCTTTTAATGGTGCATCCACACCACAGTTATCTTTTGTGGAGCAACATTGTGCCAGACGGTATTATTAGGTAACAAAGATAACAGTGGTGTGGATGCACCATAAGAGAGGTAGAGCGTAGCGTTTATTCGCTAAAAGAGCAGCTCGACCAGGGAAGTACCTCCACCTTGCAGAATACCGCAGCCAGACATTAGACGATACCTAGGCACCTACATACTAAAATGTTTTCTCTTGAGCCCTAATTTTGCGTAGAAACAAAGTTCCAAAGTCTTGCAGATTCATCTTGAATTTCTTGATACACCTACAAAATCACTTCTAGGCTGTGTGCTCACCACATGTGGCCTCATAGTAAAAAAAAACAACAGAAATCAATAAATGATCATTTTGTTTGGGTGCGAGAACAGAATTAGAAATACGTCGCCTACTATTTAAAATTAAGGTTTAATTTCTTTTAAACTGTGGACTGTACATATTGATACATAATTTTGATTATGATAATAATATAACTAAGGGTGTCTGATGATTTATAGATTGCCACTCTCTCATTAGTGAATGTTGATGTTGTGTTGACAGTGCTGTAGTACCATGACCTTGACCTTTAAAGGACCTAGGCGTGCGCTTGTTCGCTTCAGTATTTACTTTTAAACTCGACCGAGGAACTAAAATTTCTAGGTCTAAGAAATCAAAAAAATCATAAGGCACTTTGTGAACAAAAATGACTCCGGCAAGAAACTCAGCAAGCTTTTTTGAGGTTAAGGTGACGGGTTAAAGCGAAGATAGCTCAGGAGTAGTGACCCAGAATGCCGAGACGAAGGTCCCGGGTTTGAATCTTACAATGACCTTGAGCTTTCTGAGAAAGAAATCATCGTGAGGAAACTATAGCACGGTGGTACCCGCCTGGCTGGCTACCACACTCAAATTGAAAATTTATCAGTAAGCACCTATCGGATGTGTTTAGGCAGCTGCACTTGAGAGCCAGTTCCTTCTAGGCTTTGTTTGCTTACCACCTTCGACCATATCGTGGTCAAACACAGGCCTATACAAAGTAAAAAAAAAATATTGAGCGTGGCCGTATCAACACTGAAAAATACATAATAATAATAAAAATAATAATAGAGCCAATACATGATTACTCTACTCTACGGTATGGTATACTATACCTACTCTACGGTATACTCACCGTTTCTCCGAAGATGGTGTGGTCTCCCACATCATTTCCTCGATTCCCTCAAAATCAAAGTCATTTCAGGCCCTGATAAAGCACTTATGCAGTTGACTCTATTACCGGTAACACAAACTGAGAAGAATCCGGCGAGTAACACAAGGTATCTTTTATTTTAAGCCTTGCACCCATTTCAATGCTTGCACCAAATGTTTATTATTAGTTTATCACAAATATTATGTCCACGGTACTTACCGTTTGTTTGAATAGAATTTTATTTGAATGCAACAAACGTCTTAACTGACAGCAGAAAAAATATGACGTCGAAGTGTCTTCGATAGATTTATTACTTTATCTATGCTTCAGATGCTCAGAATAAGAACTGAAGGTAGCGAAATTATACGTGAAGAGATCTGTACCTTTTTACGCATACTGCGCAAAAAGAGAAGTGTGATATGTGGCATATTAAGAGCAGTCATTACGCTATACTTTTCATACAAAAACTCTGTACTTAATATGGCGTTGTTAAAAATTTTTCGTTAGATGTTTTGAACAAATTAGTATCTTTTGCATTATATCTAGCCGTGTATCAAGGCGAAAATAAAAAAAAAAATTTTTTGATTGAAAGATTGACCATATTTGGGCCCACTATTGTGTCATCGCGTGTCTCAATCAAATATGATTCAAAAATCAAGTTTTATTTTATTATGTTCATTCACAAAATATTAATATTTTTCTATCCCGAGGATTAAAAACAGCATTAATAATATATTCGCTTGAACTCCTTTACACCTGTCAGTGTTCACAACCTGAAGCCAGGCAGCTATCGTACCAGGGCCGTAAAATTATCGTATATGCTCGTATATGGATCAAAATTATCGTATCCATCAGGAAAATGGCTAAAATACTTTAAAAAATCATATGAAACGTGACAATAATATGTTGCAAATACTTTATAGTTTAAATCTTGTAAACTTGTTTTTTAAATGGAAAAAAAAAAATAGCTCGCGCCAAAATCTCGAATTTATAAAGAAGAAAATAATGTTAAAGGATAGAGACACATGAAAACAAGTATATTTTTTAAAAGTTTAACTGTATAGATTTTATATTTCCGAGAACAGAATACACAAATATTAATGAAACTTAATATTTTATATACAAATTCGAAACGACAATAACTGCCAATACTCCACCACATCGAATGACAATATTTCATCAGAATGGAAATTATCGTACAATCTGCGTACGATAGTCGTGTACCATCGTATATCGTACGTAGTTATGAAATTATCGTACATGTACGATAATTATCGTACGGTTGCGAACACTGGTAGGTCAGCCTTCCGCACCACAGATATCTGAAACCGTACGCCATCCGGATCACAGTTTTAATGTTGCCAGGTGTTAAATTAGGTGTGTCGTAGTTAAAAACGGTCTATATAGCTTTTTCTGTTGAATAACGCTAGTAATGATGAAACGAAATTACGAGAGTGATATTAGATAATATTCGTCGGTTAAAGGTAGCAGAAATGCCAAATACTCATTTTATTTATAATTGTGTTTGATGACAATGATTATTTTCCAAACAGTATGTTAGTACCTATTACAATAATATAGTTATAAAAAGTAACAAGTAACATAAAATAATTTCTTAAAAGTATTAATTTATTTTACGAAAAATAAAATCTTCTTAGTTTTAAGTTTGGCAACCAAATCCTTTTTATGAGTACTTATTTTTGCCACTGCCATGTTATATTATAAATAGGTAAGTTTGGCAACCGAATCTTTTTTTTATGAGGACTCATTTTTGCCAGTGTCGAGTTATATTTTGAATAGGTAAGTTTGGCTACCAAATCTTTTTTATGAGGACTTGTTTTTGCCAGTGTCAAGTTATATTTTAGTTCTGGTCACTAAATAAATCATTTTCATATAGTCCGCACTATCAGTCACAGTCCGTAACAGATATATTTTAGTAAAATAGTTGTCATTGTACTAAAACTTCTCACGGACCTTTTGAGACAACTTGAAAAGTCACAATATACATAATTCATTTCACTGAACTTGTGCACATAGATTGATCTTTATTGGATAAAACACCACTGATAATATGCATTAACCTGAAATTACATATAGAAAATACAATAAAACGAAGACGCTATGTGACTTTGCAAGTTCCCGCCAAAAAGTCTAGCATACCTACGTTTAATCTTTCGCAAAACATTACAATAAACACAAATTGATTTTTTTAGTGGCCTCCATTTAAAAACCTTAAGATTACCGACTTACTAATTCTAAACCATTGAATTACTAAAACAAACTATGAAAATAGCCATTTTTTGCATTTTATAACCTTAAATTCTGCATCTGAAAAAAGAAAAAGCTCTTAAACCCGGGTCAGAAAATTAATAATAATAATTAAATGATTATGAAAATATAGTATTTTTTCTACAAAATAAGAAATAAATCATTGTGACACAAACATTTTCGAAGTGGGCCCAACTCCCCTTAGAAAATGGTCATTCCCTTTACTTGGCCATATAAATTGTAAAAGTAAAGAAAACATTTAGATACCAGGCTTGTAAATGTATTGGTGATTCTAAATAACTAACTTTTTTTTTCACAAACTTGTAAGATTATTTCACAAGAACAAATTTAATGATATGCGAAATCATGAATGATGACCTAGCGAAGCGGCCGCGAGTGATCAGCGACGGCTCTGATGCTGTCTCTCTTTTTTGCAGTCAAACATTACGTTGGATGAAAGTACAAGCTTTTAGGCTATGCTTGCGTTGAAGTTGCATTGGACATGAAGGGCCCCCTTAAAAGTTCATATGCAGAAGAGAGATAGCTAAAATGTATTAATATATATAAATTACATTAAAAAAGTGTTAGAAAGAGATGCATATAAATTCGTACATCAGTAGTTAAAAGATAGCAGCTACACTACTGTAGTGTTAAATAATAAGTAAGGTTGCAAGACCTCCATGAGGAGGCGCTGTGCCCGCACCCAGGCGGGGTGCTCCGACGGTGTGCTTACTGGCTTCGGCTGCCTAGTGAGATTTAGACCAAGCTCAGCATTAACATGGAATTATTGACAAAAATAGATTGTTATCTTTGTTAGATACTTATCATCCTCAGCTAACAGAACTTCACTGCTGGATTTAAGAGGAAACGCTGGTGGCGTTTGTTTCATACAAACGTAATCCTCAGTTTCCTCTCTGGATAATGACACTAGAGCTATGATTATTTTACCATGCAATCTGTAGGTACCACTGTATGACTTTTGGTTGTGTTTTTCTCTATAAATTAATTATTATAAGAATTAGGAGCCTTCTAAAATGACAAAAACTGAACATTTTTACTGCCCTCATCAGACGTCCAGCAAACAAATTTGACGAATATAAAAAATAAAAGGAAAACCGAGAGACATAGCCAAAGCCCTTCTTATTATATTCTTGAAAAAATAAAACTAAACGGTCCAGTATTAGAGGAGGAAACTGGGGATTACGAAATAGCGATTTCGTCCATTTTAAATAGATATAATCGATCCAAGCTGCAGTTGTCTCTATCGTCCCTCATACATTCATATCCCAGCAACAGCGCGACAGCAATAGATTTGTTAAGTACTTATTTTTCAAATTTCATACAGCCATCCTTTCCTGTTAATAAATAAATATCCTGGGACATACTTCACACACGGTCATCTGATTCCAAACTAAGCAGAGCTTGTACTATGGAAACCAGATATAATGACATTTACTACTTTTTATTTGTAAATACAAACTTAATATACATAATTACACCCAGACTCAGGACATACAGACATGTTCATGCACACAAATGCATGTCCTGTTTGGGAATCGAACCCACTTCCTTTCCTAAGTTACCTCATCGTATAGTCCTGTTCTTTATTTCTTTCCACATCAACTCTCCGCCTACAAGGTTTCGCAGGTTATCAGTCCACAACTCCACACTCCAAACCTTTTGATAAATTTCGAATTACCCATATCTATCAAATTCCTAAAGAAAAAATTTTTTACTCAAAAAAAAACACACAATACAAAAACTTTGGTACTTTACCTACCACCGGGTTTATACGTAAACTTTAATTTATTAACTCGATTTGTTATAATTTTTTTTTTTAACCGACTTCAAAAAAAGAAGGAGGTTCTCAATTCAAATGTTTTTTTTTTTTATGTTTGTTACCTCATAACTCCGTCATTTATTAACCGATTTGGATAATTCTTTTTTTATTTGAAAGGGTACGCTTCCCGTTTGGTCCCATTGTCATCAGATCAGGATTTGATTACTTCTTAGTGTACTTTGAAGTCGGTTTAAGATTTTTGTAAAACAGTCCAATTATTTAATATGCAAATGATCAAAAAATTTTTTTTTTCTTAATTATTAGTACCTAGTCATTGGGTACATTAAGTGGGCTGCGTTTCTAAGACGAATAAAAAGTCACGGTGTATAATCCCATCATTTTTAAACACCTAAGTACTTACTAAGAATGAACATTCCTTTCCCACTAATTGTCTCTGGTTGTAACAAAGTTACATAATAACTATAAAAGTACAGGGGTCATTAGAGACCGCGGATTCTATCTCGACATTATATCTGTAATACAAATGGTGTATGTACAAGTTTAATATTAAGTATAAACGTAGGTACCTTGTTTTCAGTTCGTCTATCGTTTTAGTTCATGTTAGCTTTTGAGTGTTTTGTGCTTTTGAGTTTTGGTAGGCATTGAAGTTCTTATCTGAGCCTATACGAGTATCATTCAAGTAACTAAGCGTAACATTGAAATACAATCCTATGTTACGTATCTTTTCTTTTCAAAATTCAACGCACGAAAATACGAACTTTTTTTTTGTATTTATTACAAAAGAAGGGAAATAAAACTTACCTATTCGAAAGGTACAGTAGTACCCAACTGATAATGCGCGTCGTGAATCTTCGTTCGCACAGAAAAGAAAGTATGGCCCCAAAGATTAACGAAAGATTGCTTAAAACTTACAATCAACCTTAGATCACTACTATAAGGTTCATAATACGCAGCTGTTAGTTCCGTCTCACTTGCAAGTCACGCCCCTCCGCACGGTGCGCTAACATGGCGGCAGCTGCCGACCAAACTGCCGACGAATAGCGTTTCCCGCGCTTTGAAATGTATCTTCTGCGCAGGTACATCGGTACTTACATCGGTAGCAATTATTTATCAAGAAAGCTACCCAACTTACGAGTCTACTTAATATAAACTGTATAAATTAATTAGGCTTGAAAGCAGGTTTTAAGCAACAAAAATATAATGATCATGGCTTTTCAATCGATGGTAGAAGCAGAAGCAAGAAACGCAAGCGCCTCTAAACTATTACTCACTAATAAAACATGTACAGTCGAAGACAAAGATATGTATACACGTATCATTATAAAAAAGAAGTAATCATAAAAAGCTCCAATAATTTGTACTAATTCAAATGCTAACAAATATGTGAACAATATAGACAACATAAATATGTACCCGACACGATCATTAATATGTACACGTTAGATAAAGTAAAAATATGTATTCCCTGAAAGATGCATAAAATTGTTACCACTCAATGTGCCAAAAATATGTATACAACCATCTGAACAATGATGACACTGAAGATCACACAACATTCATTGATATATTATGTAGTACCTACTTACATATACAGGATGTTTTTTTTTCTAGCCAGTGAGGGCAACTTCTGAACTACAGGTCTTAGAGAAAAACGCTGAAGGGAACCCCGAGCTAAATTTTGAAGAAAATAAAAATGCCATTAATTTTTTTTTTTTTAAATGTGTTTTAATTTTTTTTTTCTACTTCTACTTCACAATACGAACAAAATTATGTATGACAATCTTGGTCTGAAGTTGCTAGAAGTTATCAAAATTGACCTCAATTTTTTTGTCAGAATGCTAAGAGCCAATTCTTTATGGTTAAACATAGTGAGGTCCCTGCGAGATCTTTTTTTCGCTCAATCACTTCGTCAAACTTTACGCAGCATAAAACCATGGTCAAGGAAAATATAAAATAATATTTTGGATAACTTCTAGCAACTTGAGAGCAAGATTGTCTTACATAATTTTGTTCATATTGTGACGAAGAAGCAGAATTTCGAAAAAAAAAACTTTTTTGAACAAATTCAATGTCTTCGTAAATACTAATTTTTTTAAATAAATTTTAATGGCATTTTAATTTTCTTCAAAATTCAACTCGGGGTTCCTTTCAGCGTTTTTCTCTAAGACCTGTAGTTCAGAAGTTGCCCACACTGGCTAGAAATAAAAATTCGCCCTGTATATATCGCTGCACACATTATCAAATATTTACGTCTTGTGATGTCTTTAGAACAGGGCATGACGTCATTTGCGTGTCATTTGTTTCATAAATTATACTTTTAATTTGAACTAGCGACCCGCCCCGTCTTCGCACGGGTGCAATGTCGTGTGGTGTCGAGAAATCTGCACGTACGCGCCCGTCTCGGCCCGCCCCTTTACGGTATCGCGAATACTGTGTCTTACTAATTTTAAATCTGTGATAAAGAAAGAGCAAACTTTATCTCCATTAAATGTCCATCGTGACTAACTTATTAAATTACATAAGGATTAATAATAGGTCTTTAACTTTGAAATTGCCGTTCTGCAGTACTGGCCATTTCAAATCAAAATAATTTTTGTTTGGCTAAGAATTCTACTTTCAAATTAATTTTATTTTAAAAACATAGAATTCTTTTTCCAAAAGTAGTCATTTGTTTATTGATTAGTGTTACATTTTCATCGCATTTCAATCTTTTTCTTCATCATGGATACTTTAAAAATTCGAGTAATTATGGAATATGAGTACCGTCGTGGCAACAACGCGGCACAAGCGGCACGCAACATCAACGACGTTTACGGAGCTAACACTACAAACCAACGCACCACTTGTTATTGGTTTGCTCGCTTCCGTTCTGGGAATTTCGACCTGAAAAATGAACCTCGCGGTCGTCCGAAGACTTTGGTCGACAATGACGAATTAAAGGCGATTGTGGAAGCTGATGATACACAGTCGACGGCTGAATTAGCAACAGCTTTCGACGTTAGCGTCAAAACAATATTGGTCCATTTGCGTCAAATTGGCAAGGTCAAAAAGCTTGACAAATGGATGCCCCACGAACTCAATGATCGCCAGCGCGAAGTACGCGTCGAAACGTGCCTTGCACTGCTCAACAGACACACAAATGAAGGAATTTTGAACCGCATTGTTACCTGCGATGAAAAATGGATTCTGTTTGATAACCGCAAGCGCTCAGCAAGTTGGTTGGATCCTGGTTCAGCACCTAAACAATGCCCTAAACGAAAACTTACCCCTAGAAAAGTAATGGTCACTGTTTGGTGGTCTAGCGCCGGTGTGATTCATCACAGCTTCTTACCAAACGGGGTGAGCATTACTGCAGATGTGTACTGTGAAGAACTGAACACAATGATGGAGAAGCTGGCACATCTCCAACCAGCATTGGTCAATCGCTCGTCTCCGCTGCTCCTGCACGATAACGCGCGACCTCATACTGCACAGCAGACGGTCTCCAAGTTGCAAGAACTGGGGTTGGAAGTTCTCCGTCATCCGCCCTACTCACCAGACCTTGCGCCTACAGACTACTACTTTTTCCAGAATTTGGATAAGTTCTTGGCGGGAAAAAATTCAATACCCGAGAGGCAGTACAAAATGCCTTTGAAGAATTTGTTGCCTCCCGTCCAGCTGATTTCTTTAAGAAGGGCATCAATAAACTGCCACTGCGTTGGCAAAGATGCATTGATTGCATGGGTGATTACTTCGATTAATACAAATAAAAAATACATTAAAAAAAAATCGTTTAAATTTTTTCATACAAAACGGCAATTTCATAGGTATATAGGTATAGGTAAAGACCTAATATTATATGGATCAAAATAACTTCGAAATTATAACCCACAAAAAATATCTCAATCGCATAAAAATTGTTAGTGTGGGTTATCCATAGAATATAATTATAATAAGGTCCTTCTAAAGTCTTGGCGTATATTTTTAGAGATGGATGTATACATATATGTATAGGTCATTAATCAAAAAAAATATTAGAAAAATAATCCGTACATTAAAAATACTACATTATTTATAAATTAATACTTGGTACTTACGTAAAGTTCAACTTTGTTTATTTTTTTTCTCTTTAACCATCAGACCGGTTAAAAGTGGCAGCCATTTTAATTATTTAGTTACTGGTCCGATTGCTCTCAAAATGGATATCTGAGAGACCCTTGGGCCGCATAAGATGAATCTTTGCTCAAAATTTAAAATATTGTCCGCCATTTAGAATTATTTAGTTACTGGTCCGATTGCTCTCAAAATGTATATTTGAGAGACTATTGGGCCACATAACATGGATTCTTTGCAAAAAAATAAAAAAGGGGCCGCCATTTTGAATTATTTAGTTACTGGTCCGATTGCCCTCAAAATGGATATTTGAGAGACCCTAGCGCCACATTACATGAATCTTTGCTCAAAATTTAAAATAGTGTCCGCCATTTTGAGATACTCTTGTCTCAAATATCGATTTTGAGAGCAATCGGACCAGTATCTCAAAAGTCCAAAATGGCGGACACTTTTTGAAAATTTTGATAATAGATTCTTGTTTTGTGACCCCGAGGACTCTCAAATATCGATTTTGAGGGCAATCGGACCAGTATCTCAAAAGCCAAAAATGGCGAACACTTTTTCAAAAATTTGAGGATAGGTTCTTGTTTTGTGACCCCGAGGACTCACAAATATCGATTTTGAGAGCAATCAGACCAGTATCTAAAAAGTTCAAGATGGCGGACACTTTTTGAAAATTTTGATAATAGATTCTTGTTTTGTGACCCCGAGGACTCTCAAATATCGATTTTGAGAGCAATCGGACCAGTATCTCAAAAGTCAAAAATGGCGAACACTTTTTCAAAAATTTGAGGATAGATTCTTGTTTTGTGACCCCGAGGACTCTTAAATATCGATTTTTAGAGCAATCGGACCAGTATCTGAAAAGTTCAAAATGGCGAACACTTTTTCACAATTTTGAGGATAGATTCTTGTTTTGTGACCCCGAGGACTCTCAAACATCGATTTTGAGAGCAATCAGACCAGTATCTAATAAGTTCATGATGGCGGACACTTTTTCAAAATTTTGAGAATAGATTCTTGTTTGTGACCCCGAGGACTCACAAATATCAATTTTGAGAGCAATCGGACCAGTATCTAAAAAGTTCAACATGGCGGACACTTTTTCAAAATTCAGAGAAAAGATACTTGTATTTCGACCCCGAGGACTCTCAAATATAAATTTTGAGAGCAATCGGACCAGTATCTAAAAAGTTCAACTCCACTATGGAGTTCCAGTGCTTACTGTTCTTCTCCATCATCAGACCCTGAAAACCATATAAGGTCAAAGTTCATTTCACGAAAACTCCAACAACCCCAAACACGGCTAGGATACGTTGTTCCGCTGTAGAGTTCTAGTGCCCACCCTCCTACTCCATCATCAGACCCTGAAAACCATATATGGTCAAAGTTCATCTCACGACAATTCCAGCAACCACAAACATGGCTAGGTTACGTTGCTCCGCAATGGAGTTCCAGTGTCCACCCTCTTACTCCATCATCAGACCCTGAGAAACATATATGGTCAAAGTTCATCTCACGACAATTCCAACAACCCCAAACATGGCTGGGATACGTTGCTCCGTTATGGAGTTCCAGTGTCCACCCTCCTACTCCATCATCAGACCCTGAGTAACATATATGGTCAAAGTTCATCTCACGACAATTCCAACAACCCCAAACATGGCTGGGATACGTTGCTCCGTTATGGAGTTCCAGTGTCCACCCTCCTACTCTATCATCAGACTCTGAAAACCATATATGGCCAAAGTTCATCTCACGACAATTCTAACAGAATAAGTAGAAACGGCTACGGCTACGTATCTACTAATTCAAAATATTTGAAATAATAATCATGAATAAATATGTCACGACGAATTGTTGAAATTGCTCAGTGAGTGCCCTGTTACAGGGAGCGACAATAACTTTACCTTTCTCAACGGCTTGATCACATCATGCGGTAGGCGACGTTGCCAGCCAGCTTGCGCACGAGCTGACAACATCGCGAGCGCGAAACTACCAACGTGGCCGAACACAAAATTATTGATTTTTTTAAAAACTTTTTCAAATACCTACCGTTTTTCAATTAAATTCCATGAAGGCCTTGACTTAAATGAGTTTACATATTTTTGACTATAATGATGAATACATATTTATGGTATTTTGATTGTTCACAAATTAATGATTTGATACATGGATATATATTATTGAACTTGTTGTTTACATACATAATTGTCCAACAGTGTTTACTTATTTTTGAACTTTTGTATGTTCCCATATCTATGATAATGTGAACGGCTACTTTTTATGAGGCTTGGTGGTGTATACTTATTTTTGTCCTCGACTGTACATAAAGCTACAATGTATAATTTAATAGGATACCTTTAGTAGGTATAATGCTGCTTACTGCACGTTTAAATGTACGCGGGCCTGTAAAACTCTGCGAACTTTGTTGTTCGAACGACTTCCTACCCGGTACGCTTCAAAATCTTGTTTTCTCATGATAATACTAAAGAAAGGGATATTTTGTTTTGTTGCCGCGTAAATAACGAGAAAAGTGTGTGCTATTCACGAAAGAGTTGGTTTTAATTTAATTGTTTAACCTTCCCTTGAATAAATATTTATTCAAGGTATTATGGCTTACCGATGTACCTGCGCAGAAAATACATTTTCAAAGCGCGGGAAACGCTTATTGGTCGGCCATGTTAGCGCGCGCCGTGCGGAGGGGCGTGACTTTCGAGTGAGACGGAACCAACAGCTGCAGTGTATTATGAACCTTATAGTAGTGTTCTATGGTTGATTGTAAGTTTTAAGCATTCTTTCGTTAATCTTCGGGGCCATACTTTCTTTTCTGTGCGAACGAAGATTCACGACGCGCCATATCAGTTGGGTAATACTGTAATAGTTGTTATGCTACACACTTTATTGGTGATCCTTGATATCTAAAATAGAAATGAGCATCGTCTCTCTATTTCATTGCATAGAAATGGATGGAGGCATGTGACCTAGTATTTGCCAATAGACTTAGGATATTTCACAACATTTGCCCGTTGGTTATTTTACCTATCATGAAGTATGAACCATATATAATAATAATAATATCCCTTCCATTCGGATCTCTGAACAGATCAGATGTCGATATAGTTTACATGTACTTGTTTATCATTAAATTAAATAACAAATTTTAATAATTGCTACACGTTAATTGAAGTGAACATAATAGGAGCGCATACAACGATTGGAGGTTTACTACTACTACCTGCCGCTAGCCACACATCGCAAAAATATCGTCGTGGTCATCCCTCACACAGGCGCAACTATAACTTGCGTTTAACGTAAGTGATATTTAACAGTTGCTAATACCCATCAATTGCTATTGTCATCTCGCTTCAGCTATCGCATCATTAACACAGGAGTAAAGAAGATAGCACATTTTTAAACTCTCCTTCATCCTAAAACCACGAGAGGTCTCACTTATCTGGACGGATACGATATATGTACCAACTCGTCGATCTACGACCAGTTTACTTGACCCCTACTTACTACTGTTTATATCATCCTAGTACTTTTTAAATAAATAATGCCGCTTGCACCAAGAACACCCCCGGCACAAAGAATGTCCGTAGCGCATTCCGGGCTGTCGTCTTCGGCTTATGACTCAGCGCCAGATCTAACTACAACTGGAGATATTGAAGAACAAGGCGCAACTTCACAAGTTCTAAATAGATTCGTGCATAAGCGGAAGCGGGATGATACTGTGATCGACGAACTGAAGACCTCTATGGACGGTATTGGCCTACTTCTTTCTTCAACTACCAAGAAACAAGAGGAAAAGTTTGGCACGTTAATGTCCAATATTATGAATATTAAGGAACAAAATGACACCATTCAAAAAACCATAGACTTCATCAAGCAAGATTATGAAATGCTAAAAACCAAGTTTGCAACCCTAGAGGCCGAGAGAAAAGATAATGTGCTGTATATTAAATCGCTCGAAGATAAAATCGAGACTATGGAACGAAATGCCCGCTCTGCGAGTTTAGAAATAAGAAACGTGCCGCACAAACAAGGTGAAACTAAGGAGGATCTAGCAAAAATAATAAAAAATATGGGTACCTCACTAAATGTTGTCGTTCAACACAATGAGATTAAAGACGTTTTCCGCATATACTCAAAGACGACGGAAAAAAAGCCAATCATAGTAGAGTTCACTACAGTTCTATTGAAAGAAAATGTATTGGAATCTGCAAAGAGATTCAGACGAGACAAAAACGGAATACAGCTATCAACCTCAAACTTAATGTTGGCCGGACCTCCAATCCCTATATATGTATCCGATAACCTAACGTCAAAAGGGAAACAACTATTCGCAGTTGCTCGTGAGTTTGCAAAAAACAACTCTTTCAAGTACTGCTGGTCTTCACATGGTTTCGTCTACCTAAGAAAAACCGATGGCCAACGAGCTATCCGCCTGAATTGTGAATCAGATCTTGAACGCTTGAAAAAACATGATTGACTATCTTCTATTTTTATTGTTATTCTTGAAATCATTTGTATAGATTTGTACACGTACTCCAAACATAGTACTCTCTCATTCACACACTCTTATACAATCATAATACCGCAACATTTATACACTCACTACACCATCACTTCAAAATTTGCTGTCTCCAAGTCATTCATCCTAAGTCGGAAAATGCTATGCGACTCTTATTATACCTACTTTACCAATTTAATATTTCTTGTCAAATTGAATACATCGCCTAACTTTTCCATTAAAATAAACAAAGTTCTGCATTCTATCTATTATCCTCATGGCTAACATTCTTAATCAAGTCTCCGCAGACCTAGACAAGATTACTAGAGCTCAATCTCACACATGTGAACCCGCAAATTGCGCGCAGTACTTTAAGGATCTTGGACCTAATTTAAAAATCCTATCTCTCAACATTCGTAGCATCAACAAAAATTTTGCTGAGTTTGAAATTCTACTAACCAGAACGAACTTAAATCCTGATGTTGTTATATTGACTGAGTGCTGGCTTCAATCGCATAGTAAACCTCCTCCTCTCTCTGGTTATAAATCATTTCATACGATCAATCTTCAAAATCAAAATGACGGTATAGTGATCTACGCTAAAAAAGAAATTAAATGTGTTGTCGATGAACCTGTACTCAACGGATCTAGTTGCCTAACCTTAAAACTAAAAGAAACTGCAATAATTGCATCTTATCGTTCTCCATCAAATCGTATAATTGACAACTTCTTGGAGTCCCTGGAACAGATTGTCACGTCGCTAAGTAACTTTAAAAATATACTTCTATTGGGAGATATCAATATTGATATTAAACCCACCAGTATCGATAGAAACTGTCCATCTTATCTCAACATGATAAGTGAATTAGGTCTTCTACCTGCACATACTTTGCCGACGAGAGATTCAAATTGCCTCGATCATGCTATGATTAATACTAACAAAACCACAACATGCCTTGTTGTTAACACAACAATAACTGACCATAAGATGGTCGTACTAGCCCTTAAAAAATCTAAACAAAAAAATAAAATCTCACGAACCTTTAATAGGACTAACTTTGATAAAGCTCTAAACCAATTGGAAAACACAGACATGACTTTTATTACAGAAACAACAGATCCGAATATTGCAGCCCTAAAACTAGTTCAAACTATTTCTAATACTCTAGCCCAACATACCTCGATAGTAACAATCTCTAGAACCAAGCATATCCTCAAACCCTGGATCACCCCAGGTTTGCTAAGATGCATTCACAATAAGGATAAAATTAATAGCGACTTAAAAAAAGATCCAAATAATGAAGTTTTGAAAATAACGTGTAATAGGTACCAAAATTATTGTAACGACATCTTAAAGAAAGTTAAAAATGACTATGAGCGTAATGAACTTGAAAAAACCGGAAACAATATAAAATTGAAATGGAAAGCTATCAACAATATAACTGGCTACAAAAATTTCAGTTCAACAACCGATGATTTATTACAAGCTTTTCCCAATAGTCCTGATACTCTTGTAAATGATTTCAATGACTACTTTGCAAACATAGGTAAAAATCTGGCAGAGCAAATACTTAACCATCAAGACTCCAGTCGACGGAAACCACTTAAATATCCACCATTTTCACCTAACTCCCTTGTCTTATTGGAAACGTCAGAAGCCGAAGTCAAATCACTTTTACTAAATCTTAAAAGCGAAAGTGCCTCTGGATGGGATAATATTCCAACCCACTTTGTCAAATTAGCGAGCCACATTATCTCTCCGTGTCTCACGTCGATAATTAACCATAGTTTGAAAAAAGGTGTTTTTCCAACTGTCTTCAAGAAAGCTTTGATCCATCCTATTCACAAGGGTGGGGCTAAAAATGACATTAATAATTACAGACCAATCTCCGTATTATCTGCCTTTTCTAAAATTTTTGAAAAAGTTCTTAACGCTCAGTTAATAAATTTTTTGGATCATAATAATCTTCTATCCAAAAATCAATTTGGCTTTAGAAAGGGCAAATCAACGGAAGATGCAGTTAATGAACTCATAGACCATGTGACAAGTGATATAGATCAGAAACGTAAAAGCATAGGGTTATTCTTAGATCTCAAGAAGGCTTTTGACACCATCTCCATCCCCATTCTTGTGGATAAAATGGAACGGATAGGTATACGTGGTGTACAGCTAGATATTTTCAAAAATTATTTAGAGGACAGAACACAGTGTGTTAAAGTAGGGAATCATATTAGTAACAATAATGTGATCTCTTACGGTATTCCTCAGGGTAGTGTCCTGGGCCCAAGTCTCTTCTTGATCTACATCAACGATCTCTGTAATCTCCAACTTAATAATGGTTCTATTTATAGCTTTGCAGACGACACTGCGCTTATATTTCACGGGGATACTTGGGCCGAGGTATATTCCCTTGCCGAAAAAGGCTTAAAATCTGTAACGGAATGGTTGGAGCTAAACTTGTTAACTCTTAATATACAAAAAACAAAATACCTTTGCTTTTCAATAACACGTACGACCAAACCACCCGATTTTCTTGAAATAAAAGTCCACAAGTGTGATCAAAAACGAAATGACTGTGATTGTTTAAAAATTGATAAATCCAGCCAAGTAAAATACTTAGGGATTATTGTTGATGATCTCCTTCAATGGCGCCCTCATATTGATCTGATTACTTCTCGGGTGAGGAAACTGATTTGGATCTTCAAAAAACTCCGACACATAACAGACCACCGAACTATATTTATGGTTTATCGAGCATTGTGCCTATCTATAACTGATTACTGCATTTCTGTGTGGGGTGGTAGTCACAAGACCTACTTATTAACCTTGGAGCGAGCCCACAGATCACTGTTGAAAGTTATACTACGTAAACCATTTCGATATCCCACTAACTGTTTATATTCAGAAAGTAGGGTACTATCAATTAGACAAAATTTTATCCTTCACATTTTATTAAGACAGCACAAACGATTTCTGCCTACATTGCCTTCACTTACAAAAAGAAGAAAGGACAGGGTTTTCCCAATTATACGGACACATACATCTTTTCTTCAAAAGCAACACATTTTCCTATCCACTTATCTTTACAATGAAATTAATAGACCCCTTGAAATATATAAATTAAACTACTGTGCTTGTAAAGAAAAGGTAAAAAATTGGTTAATGAAACTTACTTATGATGCTACAGAGAATTTAATTACATTGACAAAATAGACAGCTTGGTGTTGTGGCTATCTAACGGATTTCAACGAACTAATCCAATCCCAAGATGACTATCGTAGGGTTAGGTAGTCACACTATGGAGACACATATTTACATACACATACATTCACACACCCCCTCACCCACACACCCCCCTCACACACACACCTCACGATTACACATACACAAACACCCCCACACAAACGTATACGTGGCTATCTTTTGGCTTAGTTATACTCAAAAATCTAATCTGATCCCAAGACTTGTGTCGTAGGGCCAGGTAGCCGCGCTAGAGATAAAGTGTAACTATATTTAGCATGTTATATATAGGTATCGTTTATATTGTTTTTACTTTTATTTTCATTATTGTAACTTTCTTTGTCTTTTTTAAATGTTTCACTGGAAGGTGGTCCACAAGATACAGGTTATCCTAGTTTGTGGACCAACAAACTATGTAAAATATTTTAGAATTTCACAATAAATTATTATTATTATTATTATTATTAATAATAATAATTTCTTTATAGGCATACAACATTACAGCTTATTTTTGAATCCATAGGCTCCCGAACTAGTAAAACTGTGTTTCAGGAGCCAAAATGATATATATGGATATGTATGAAGTCTGTCTAGCCCTACCCTTAACTTTTCTGCATTCTATCCAGTCTTAGTTTTCAGAAGGAACCTTGGTAAAAGCAAGGAAATACTTAGATATAATAACTTATTCATGTGACGAGGGTAGCTTACAAAAAATGATTTATAGGAGGCTGCTACACTTTCATTACTGGCATAGTTTCCCTGTTATTTTACGGAACGGACTTTCATAGTGTTATAACCAGTAATCATATCTACCTACAGCTACATTTAGTAAGGCAAATTGCCTTTTTTATGGATAAGGTTGTTTTTGATCACAATCTTACCACGGAAAGTGATAATGTGGCCAAAGGTGGTGATCACATAAAGGTAACATAAAGGTGGTGATCACACTCTACCAACGTAGCCAGTACCCATGTTTGGGGACTGACGAAAAGCCAGGACCCATTTTGGGCGCACATATTGTAGGATAGTCATCTATCTACATGTTATTCGACAGTTCTGGAGGGTGCTTGAACATCAATTTCACCCCCCTGCCCACAGGCCTGAACTCTACCACCGAGTTTTGGTTCCTTCCGAAACTGAAAAGGCTCAGCCAGATTTAGAGAATTTCCCATTGTACCGATCTTCTTCTTTTGTATGCTAGTTTCTCCATCAAGTTTCCTGCCACCGGCTATACCTATACCTCCAGAAAAATAAATTATAGGTCCTTTAGCAATATGATTGTATGCCATTGTACGTCATCATTTCTCGCAGATTACGTATTTCAAAGATCAAAGATAAAAACCATATTTCCATATCGACAAATAAGTGCTGCAACCAAAATGGCCGGCTCTTTGGCGTGCAGTTAATTAAGACGTTGCCTTTATTGTATAAAATGTCGATAATTCATTTCGTAATGGTCATTCGCCCACGTCGCAATTCATATTTTTTGTTTATACATTCTAGTCACAAAATGTCGCCGGATCGGAGTCGAATCGTGAGATCTTATTAATCCCGACCGATCACGGCGATGCTACAAGACTTATATATATATAGTAAACCAGAATATTCTGGCAGATCGTGTTATTCACTTATGCTCTTTCGAATGTAAAGAACTCACTGTATCTCAATGGTTATCCACACAGGAATCTTGGTCGGAGTAAACAGGGTGTTTAATAGACCTCTGACATGCAATGCGTATTAGCATCGAAAGCATGACGTTCTTAACCGGGAAGGAACTGTTCCGATTCTCTCATACATTCATTTAGGTTTTTATAAATATTAATGCCGAATAAAGAATACTTAAGTGGATACAAGAAGGTACAGGTACTATCTGCAACTGAGTTAGGGGAAAAAAGGTACTCGAGTGGCGATCACGTACTGGAAAGCGAAGTGCAGGACGACCTCCTAGCAGGTGGACCGCCTGGTCAAAGTCACACACAAGTCAGTCACAAGAGTTAAGGATGCCAGCGGTCCAAAACCATTCGTCTTGGAAATCAGGTATCCATCCTTGGGCTGAATATCATGATATTATGAACTACGTGGCTACCGTGTAAGTCAATCTTATTGAACATCATTAAAAGGGTCGTCTTTTTTCTACACTTGTGCTGATTCTGTTGTTTACAAGTATCTTTCTAACAAAGTTGTCAATAGTCACAGTGATAACAAATTGCGTGTTTAGTAGTTTCCCTTTAGTTTATTTTTTATTTCTAAGCCAGACTTAAGTAAGTCATGCTCACTTTAAGGCCTTTGCTTGCGGCGGCGTCGTGTGACGGGTCGCTCACTTCCCTCCAATATGGCGAGGAGGGCGATGGCTGCCACACGCGTCATACTTGTGAACAGGTGCTGCTTGTGGGGGTTGGTCTGCTTAAGTTTGCCATTTATTTATTTACTTATTAAATATAGATTCAGTCTACTTTGTAGTTTTGCGGCCGCGCCGGGGCACGCAATTGTTGTCAGTGCGATTAGAATGTAAATATTATGTAATGAATCTAAGCTTGTTTTGAAAAGAGTAATTGCTGAGTTTATTGCCGGCTCTTCTCAGCAAATGCAACCTTCCGAACCGGTATTAGAGTATTAGAGTCAGACTTTTCATAAGTGCCTGCGAAGGTCTATTTGAATAAATGATTTTGAATTTGAAAAAAGAACATAAGAAAAGGATGTAAGAAATGTAGTCCTGTCAAATTAGTCCAATGCTTGTTTTTAACGTAAATTTAGTCGCCATTTATCGCGGTTACGTCTAAATATACGGCTAAGAAAACCCCATTTGCTGTGGCTCCACAATTCCAGAACGCGTCCTTGAACATCACTAAAAGCATCGGGATCCTTGGCGTCGACATTACTAGCGACGTTTTGTTCCGTAGTCACTTAGAAGACAAGGTTAAGCTGGCATCCAAAAAGCTCGGAGTGCTCAACAAAGCGAAGCAGTACTTCACATCGGGGCAAAGACTGCAACTTTATAAGTCGCAAGTCCAGCCTCATATGGAGTACTGTTGTCATCTGTGGGCGGGGGCACCTGGATACCAGCTTGGGCCTCTAGACTCGGTTCAGCGACGTGCCGCTAGAATAGTTGACGATCCCGAGCTCACAAGCGGCTTAGAGCCGCTCAGTCTGAGGAGAGACTTTGCCTCGTTATGTGTGTTCTACCGCTTGAACGACGGACAGTGTTCTGAAGAATTGTTTAAGATGATGCCCACAGCTACCTTACACCTTCGCAACTCTCGCCATCGACAGGGAGTCCATCCTCACACATTGAAACCAGAATTGTTTCGAACTGTGCGGTCTCAAAGGAGCTTTCTTCCGCGGACGCTCAGATTGTGGAATGAGCTCCCTGCTGAGGTTTTCCCAATGGACTACAGCATGGGGTTCTTCAAAAAGGGTGTGAAGAGATTTCTGCAGGGTCGGCAACGCGCGAGTGACTCCCCTGGTGTTGCAAGCGTCCATAGGCTACGGTAACCGCTTACCATCAGGCGGGCCGTATGCTTGTTTGCTACCTAAGTAGTATAAAAAAAAAACCGCAAATTAAGACGGCAAAGACTAATTTGACAGCTTTAAATATGTTCTATCCTTTTTCAATAAAGTTACAAACATTATTGAAAAAGGAAAGAGATGTGATGTGACTAAAATTAGTTTAGTGCGTTTTACAACAGAATCGGCACCAATATCTATTATATTTTTGGAACACGTGAAAAAACCTGTGGGGAATTGGGTTAGTTATTCGATGGCTAAATGTTTTTAAAACTCCAGATTGGGATGCAATAAAGACCGACGCTCCGCTGAGGTATTTTGAAATCAATGCAAATAAAATCGTATCGTTCTCGTGTCGCAACGTGTGAATAACAGCGATACGTATTTAGCTACAAGTGAGGTGTAATTTTAACATCTCTAATAGCCAACAGGCGCCTTCTATTACGAGTAATCGCCGGCCTGGCGAACCGCCGGCTAACTTGTATAGATCTAAATCACCTATTACTGTTGCGAAATAACTGTATACTGTACCTAAATACTTATTAAATAATAAATCATTTATACGTACACCTACTTATTCATTTTGTATGCCGTTTCAGTAACCAATAGTTTTATAAAATCGCTTCACTGTTTCATTATTTTGTATTCCGTTATCCTTTGCTTGTGGAAGTGCATCCTATTATAGGTAGGTACTATTAAACGACCTCTATTTGTAGGTATGTTTTGAGATCTCGAAAACGGATTAACGATTTCGATGTTTGCTATATGCCGGTTCTTGTTTGAGAAAAATCGGTCTAGCTATCATCTCTAGGAAAACGCGTTTTTCCGAGTTTCCGATCAAAGGTAGCCCAGGTATCTATACTATAATATAAATACTCTACAGGAACTATTGCTGATTTATAAAACGTTATCTTCGGTGATCCTTTTTTTTACCACTAAAGTGGCAAACAAGCATACGGCCCGCCTAATGGTAAGCAGTTACCGTAGCCTATGGACGCTTGCAACACCAGGGGTATCACTCGCGCGTTGCCGACCCTAAAGTGTTTGAAGTGTAAAAACTGTCGCCAAACATCTTCATGCCTTAGGCTTTACGTGTATGGTTATTGTCGAAACTGTATTACCTGAAAATATTGTTTCATCTTTCTGTCATTCGTTGCGAATGTTAGCTCCGTAACAGCTGAACGGGAACCTATTGTAGGTATACCTGGAATAGGACATATGCCGTTACTTTTTATCCCACACACACGAGGTTACCGCGGGAGACAATTAGTTATCCATAAAATACCTCGGTTATATAATATGTGAAAATATAACTCGATAGTAAGTAAATGCGTTAGGCCACAACGCAAGTTCACGATTATAAAATTACACGATAGGCCTTTACTACAACGTTCAAGTGCTATGCCGTACAGGGCACCCAGGGTGCCTAGACAAGATGGTTGTAGACAATCGTCATCGTTAGTAAACGATCAACCTTTGTATGGGTTTGACATTTGAAATAGAAATATCACGTGATTTTTAACAATCTCTTATGTCAATCCCATACAAAGGTTGATAGTTTACTAACGATGACGATTGTCAATAACCATCTTGTCTAGGGGGGCTGATTAAGCGAACGACGACTAATTTTACCTTCTAATGCACCTTAAATACCGCTTAGAGTGAAAATTGATTATATCATAGACATTTTCTTAATGCAAATACGAGTATAAACCTACAATTATATTATAAGCAACTTTAGGTGCCAGTCCGTCTATTTATTGCAGCTATTCCTGATTAACAATTTATTAGATAATCAGCTGATTTCTAACTTCGTTCACATCAGACTGGTTTGGTTGGGTGCGTAGATAAATACGTATAGTCAGCGACAAAAGGAGCTGATCACTTTAGTACTGTGTTACATTACCTACGCAATTCACAGTTTTCATACAAACTGGTCATCTAGGTATTTTGATGCTTACTATACCATTTTGTCTGCAAGCCTAAATACCAGACCTACATACTTATCAATAGTGAAATGAGTTCTTCATTTACGAATCGGTTGGCGTGCAGGTTAAATACCCTGACTGTCACCAGGTTATAAGTTCGATTCCCATTCAGGACAAACATTTCTATGTCTAAGTCTGGGTAGCTTTAAAAATATAGTAGGCTGATGACCGAGCTTTGCTCGGTTTTTGCAAAAAAAGTTAAAAAAATATAAAAAGATTCGACCGGATCGGGGATGGAACCCACGACCTACGAGACGGAATTCTAACACTTTGACCTCTCTCTGGGCTATAGCTTATATACCTACATGCTGCAGTGAAAATACATATCTTACCCGTACCCGAGTGACCGAGGTTTGCTCTATTTTTTATTTTCGTTTTCTCGTAGATTAGACTAGCTAGAACGATTTTCCGCCCCTAAAAACCCCTATTATAGCATTCATCGAAATTGTTAGAGTCGTTTTCCAAATCTACAAATATATACACAAATGTACAAATATTGCTTATGTAGTAGGTGTATTAGTTTTCTGGTTTCTACGAGCTCTCTTAGTTTGGATCAAAATGCCACGTTGAAAGAATATAGCATTATATTTATTTAAAACTAGTTTCCGTCCCTGGTTTTACCCGCGATTTGGATAAACGTAACCTACGTGCTTCTCCATGCCCTAGGCTACCTGCATGCCAAATTTAATCACGATTTTAAGGCGTAACAAACCAACTCACGTATTTGCACAAATGAACCAACTCACGTATTCGCACAAATAAACCAACTCACGTATTTGAACAAAAAAACCAACTCACGTATTTGCACAAACAAACCAACTCACGTATTTGCACAAATATCTAAAGCTTGAAATCTTATGATTCATTGCATTCAAAGTTTTGTCTCCTAAAAAACTACAAGTAAGTACCTAATTTACAGCAATATGTTCACGTGAACTGAGAGGGATTACAAGGGCTTCTTACATCGCTATTTAAGATTTATTTAGCACTGTTTTTGCCGTAATAAATTATGGTCAAGAGGGTTAAGCGGTTAAATTAATTATTATCTAGGAGACATAAATGACTGCAGCTGTGACTAGGCAACTCAACGCAATTTAGCATAAAGTACATAATTTAGTAGCAGTTTCATTTGTCACGCTATGAAGTTAATTAGGTACACACCTGAATGGTAAAGATTCCTTATTTAGAAGTAGTTAGAATTGCCCTGCGGTTTTACCCGCGTTATAGGCCAACAAACTTCAACGGTATCGTAATTTTTGTGACATACTTAAGTATTTTGTATGAAAAACTTTCAAAAGTGTAATGCCCAATCATTCATTTGACATTATGTATTATATACAAAACACAGTTAAATCGTTGATGTCGCTACGACACCTCTGATGTTTGTTATCGGGTCACTCGATGTACATACCAGGATATGATTTATGGCCTAAATTTCGTCCAAATCCGCTATGTTGTTTATTACTTGATTGAGGCACTGACGTCTAATTATTCAAATATCCGCATTTTTTTTAATTTTCAGTGACTTAAGATTTTATGGAGGTTGTGAAAAGTGGGCTTTCTCATATACAGAAAAGTAGAATGATTCTTTTTCTCGCTATGCCAAGTACCTACCTAATAATTTCAATAAATTTAACACATACTTATTAAATTAGTTACCGATTTCCTACCTAATATAATTAGATAAATACCAGCGGATTTATCGGCTGAAAAATTCCAATTATCGAAGCATTTCGCTAACATAAGTACACAGTAGGTAGGTAAACACGCAGATTTTCAAGTTTAATTAATTTATTCGTTATATAAAGCTCCCCTCTGTGGTTTTCCCACAGGAGTGGGGAATTAGGCTGGGTTTTCCGGGGTACCTACTAGTTGTGTTCCAGATGATAATTTTATTTATGATTAGTACCTATTCGTCTACTAGTTAACCCTCGCGGTTTGACCGTACGGTTTTTAGCAAAGCTGTTATTTTGACATTACAAAGATGTTACAAACAGACAATTCAATTTTATTTATTTGAATGTATTACTAGCTTTTCGTGTTCGATTCCCACCGAGGACATACATCAGTGTGCATGAACATGTCTGCATGTCCTGAGTCTAGCTGGGTTTTCTTTTACAAACAAAAAGGAGTAGGTATACTTATCAGTTATCTGCTTAGTTTGGGTTCAGAGCCGAATGTGACGAATGTCCCAGGCTATATATTTATTGTAACTATAACTATTTAGATTATTATACTAAATAGGTAGTTATTCTTCCTCTGGGCCCTTCAGAAAACTTGCGTTGTAAAAATAGGCCTATAGGTAGGTACTATGTAGCACTGCGACAGTTTGCAGAGTCCCACTCAGTATTTTGGCCTTGTTAGCTTCTAAAGATTGAACTAAAAAATCAATTGATATTACTTCATGTATTGAACTTCACCTCTTTTCTGATTAGGTATATTCTATACAGGATGTTGTTTTGGTCGGCGACAAGCGACCCAGGAGCGGTAGTACAAAATATATATTCCCCAAAAATGGACTTAATTCCATTAAATACTGTAAATATGTTGAGAAATACATTATTCAATTTGAAATAAAATTACCGCAAAGTATGGTTACTAGGCACGTGCATAGACTAGAGCTAGGCGCAAGCCGCCATCGCCTCACCCCTTCCCCCGTACTACTCCCTCGTACTCCCGTTGAGTATTATGTGTACACTTAAGCTTATTACATGATTTTCAAAATTTTTATTTTTTTCGTCGCTCGTCGCTGACCAAAACAACGACCTGTATAACATCCGATGACGTTTGCCTATAGGTCATCATTTAGTATTATAACTTTTAATGGTAAGGTAAGGTATATAAATAAAACTCGCATATTTATTTAAATGTAGGTAAGTGTATTAGCAACGTTGGTACATGAGATTACTGAATAATACTGTCGTGGAATGCAATACTGCGATGTCACAATCAGACCACCCACCATATAACAACAGTGTCTGTTAATACAAGAAGTAAAAAAAGATCAATATTTTATATCACCGATCAACCGTGCACGCTCCTAAATGCAACTTACACTCAATTACAACGTATTTATAATTTACTCGTCTATTACATCTAAAAATTTAATAACTGATTATTTTTTTAATACGTTAAGGTTACTACTGATAAATATAAAAACGTGAGCATTCATACAGATAGGAGTTTTTCACTTAATATTAATTTTCGTTACGAGACTGTTCCATACTTCGTTTCATGACAATCAATACAACAGATTAGAACGAAACTCATTCACTTCCTACTATAATTTATAGTTTAATAATATTACTACAACATTGTCTAGTACCCAATATCGTTATTCGGTAAAAAATAGACCTAATTAACTAGAAAACAGTGTGATATCTACTTGTTTAACTGAACTTAATAAGTAAAATATAACAAGAAAACAGTCATTCAGTATTCGCCAATACTGGCTTATATATTGACTGTCCATTCTGATAGTTTATGTAATCTGTGAACCAAAATCTCGGTCGCCCCCACCTTGTAAACGATTCCAAAATTTAATTCCATAATAGTCTCGTTTAGTGATTCGCAAATCCATATTCTATTTGCTACAACATAGAAGTCATTTTTGAAAGTAACAAATGAGATCAAACAAATCATAGGCCTATTTCATATCTGTATGAAAATTATAGTAGGTATAGAAAATTTAAATTATAGTAAAATAAATAAATATAATATATAAAATTAAAAGTAAGGTAAATAATATACCTAAAGAAAACAAAATAAAAAAAACCAAATTAAAAAAATCATTCATTTAATTCTCTCTGATAATAATATAATTTCTTTAATCATAAGTATCTTTATGTAAGAGACAATAATGTTCTAATAAAATCTACATACAACTTCACATTAGACAAACTATTAGTCACTATAGCTGCCGCAGCGACAAAAGAATGTTCGCCATCAAATAAAATTTCTCAATATAAAATTTTAAATAAAATATAAATAATCGAGTATTATTGTTCCAACAACTCTTTACAGTCTGTGGTTGACCATAGACATTTAGCGCTCGAACACACTGACCCGCACGACAGTACGTCAATACGTCATACCACGCGTTTTCATACAACGCTTCTCCGTGTGCGAGCAGTGTGTCGAAGCACATAAAATATTCTCATATCGCGTTGTAACACTAGTTTCTCATGTAAACACTACAGAAACTTACTAAATAAAACTTGAAAACTTAGAGATCTGCGAAATGGAAGATATAAAACTGACAAAAGGAAAAATTATATTTTTTTCCATACAAAAATTTATACAAGCTCTACAAATAGATGATTCTTATAAAATTTATAATATAGACAATAATTAATAAATGGTACATATGATATTTTAAAACAATACCTCTAATAATGCCTACAATTTTCTAATTCTCAACTAAGAACACGATAAATAATAAAAAGATGATTAAATAAGATTTTTAAGACTAACCAAACCTTAGCAAAGGATTGTCTTCCTGTAGAAATTATATTTAAAAATCGCTTCATAGAAGCGACGTTGCCCTGGCAAGCCCATATTGTAATGAAAAATCTGTTGTACAAATGCTTACATTTGCTTTTTTTATATAATAAAAAATATCATACAAAACTTACATGGGTACTTAAATCATTATAATGCACTGGGTGAGGGTAGTTTGTACCAGGTTAATCAGTCAACACCATACCGTCGGTCGCGGACGTATCCAAATGCATTATTGTGCATACAAAATATATCAAGAGAAGCAAAAAAACCTCACTAAAAAACCCTTATTGTTAAACCTATCATTTAAATATAACCTTAATTTATTCTGATATAAAATAAATAGTTACACTATCAACTAAATCGAGTTACGGAGGGAAATCAAACCGAGAAGTAATTTAAAGCTGCCCCTCGTTCATAATGTGTGGTGATGCGCTGCTCTTGTAAATTCCATCAAAACCTGTCGCTTTTATTACCAAACAATAAAGTATATAATCGCATTAAATACTTGTATTATTGGTATATAAAGTGATGTCTTCGGTAAACAGTCACTAATACAAAGAAAAATATAAATGTCGACATATTTAATGTATAGTTCAAAACTACATTCTTCTTTATTTTAATTTCTATTTACCACCTTTATAAATGTCAGTGTACCGACAAAATTACGAGATCAATAACATTTCATAGCTGTCATGTTTCTATATGTATGCACAGTTGCTATTATTTTCAATAATGCAACCAAACCCTCCTCTGTAATTGTATAATAATTTTGTAGCTTCTTATAACTTGGTAGTTTTAATATACCATTTTGGTAGGTTTTCCACTGTACCAAAATTGGAAGTCACTTTTGAATCAAACTTTAATACAATCACAGAGGATAGTTGCCGTTGATAATGACCCTGATTCTGTTGTTCACAACTAAACTAATTTTAATGTCACTATGTCTCTTTCTAACAAAGAACATAAGAAAAGGATGTAAGAAATTTAGTCCTGTCAAATTAGTACAATGCTTGTTTTCAATATAAATTTAGTCGCCATCTATCGCGATTACGCCTAAATACACGCTAAAAAAGACGGCAAAGATTAATTTGACAACATAAAATATGTTCTATCCTTTTTCAATAATGTTCGTAAGAAAGAGATGAGATGTGACTAAAATTAGTTTAGTGCGATTTACAACAGAATCGGCACCAATGTCGTCCAAAATAAATTAAACAAGTGTAAAATAAATCGGTTTAAAGCTAACGCGAACGTCCCACGGTTTATGCATCTTACATCTAAATATAAGACGGATATCGCTTATAATATTATTAGAGGACAATAGACACCTATATTACAATTACTCATAGATGGTTGTGGAATGGATACAAAATATTACAAAATTTCTATATTTATTAATAATTATTAAATACTATACGACCCTATCGTGGTACAAATCGTACGACGTACGATTCATATAACAGTAGGACCACGTGCGCGACTACAAAACTAACCATTACAAAATAATAACAATAAATATTCAAATCCCGAATATTTAAAATGTTTTATCTCAATGTTAATTGTTACTTTTAGTATGTGGTTAATATAGTATAATAATTTGGTATAAATTGTGTTATTTGTTCTCAAATACATACACTGAACGTTATACACGATACGTAAGCGTCGATGTATGTGAAAATTAACAACATAATATATGCCAACGAATATTGGTGAGCCTCAACTTTAAATAGAAAAATTCAATACACAACACACCAACATGAATCCTCCTTTAATTTCTTATAATAAATACAGAAATGGCACGACTATGTACATTGGGAATTGACATGGTATCTTTACAAATAAAGAAAATGGCGCGCTTGAATTTAATAAAAATATTTTCGCTTGCACTAATGCTGTACTTTTAGGCCTTGAGGCTAAAAAAGCGTACTGTCAATCATTTTATCTTTTCACTCCCTCTAGCATCCGAGTCTAATAAATTGTGCTAATTTCTAGTCAATTTTCTATTTGACTATGCAAGAGACCTATCCATCATATATTTGATATCTCAGTTTTTACACAGGCAATACAAGATGAAATCACAAAACAGCTGAAATTACATTCATCAGCAATCACTACATTTTTAATGCTTATATGTAAACATAAATAAATGCTTGTGCTCGATACCTCTCGTTACTATTAAATAATAATAAATATTAATTCAGTACTGCGTTGGCTTCGTGAGAAATGTTACTTGATAATGAATAATTTTAATTGATTTTTTTAATTCATAAATTGTTTTATGTCCTTATCAATTAAATGAGTTATGATGATAAATACCTGAGTTCCAAGGAGAAATGCACAGTGGTAGTGAGGCTTCTTAAAAGGTCCAGAAAAATTCATTCCCACTATTGACAACATTTCATATTTTTGGCATGCTTATATTCTCAATGTAACATCCAAAAACTACCCGTTTTTTTAGTTATTACCAATAAATGTTTTCGGAACAAATAAATAAAAAATTGTTTTTTTTTTAATTTATTTATGAATTACATATAAAATGTTGTCAATGTTGGGACCCAAAATCATACCTTAAATGCAACCTTTTCAACAATTTTCAAGGGCAAAATACATGTAACCAACACGAAAAACAACTTACAAGTCCCACGAAGCCAATGGGAACCCTAAGCGTCTTGTCGAGGCTCACCGCTGGCCAGGGCCGGCTAACGACTGCTGGGCGGCATGGGCATGGGCATGGGCATCTGCGCTTGCACACCCTGCAGGTTCATTGGCCGCCCGTTCGGGTTGCCCATCCCGAGCCCGTCCTGGTAGTTGTTCACGTCCAATGCTGGCATGTCATCGTTCTACGGATGGAATGTTGGTATTATACGCCACATCACAACTTGCCATGTAGTCAAACACAAGTTTTACCCATGGGGATGTCTATAAGTTATGTGATGTCATTTAGAGTCAAACTGGATGAGATGAGGAGCAACAAGAGAAAACGATGATGAGTCGCATGATATATGCTCATAATAAAAAAGGTGTGTCCAGGAGTCATATGGTATTCTTGTGTGCATGATACCCTACTATTAAAAGAATAAAACAATTATCATGAATACGTATATGTCACCGTATTTTTGTGATAACCGTTAGTTTATAATCTACCTAGCGAGATTATAAACTCTCCGATAAATTGTGAACTGTATCATACTGCTTACAATATAACGTATTAATTTCCGATAGTTTATAATCTATCCATGACAAACCGTCATATTGTAAACTGGCATCATAGTTGAATGCGTCGGAACGCACCTTGCGCGCTGATTGGTTAAACGTCATGTGTCCCGGGCCACCATCTTTGGCGATACGTAAAGTAGTTGATTGTTTTTGTTTCTTAAAAAAAATTACATATTTAATTTTGATCTCAAACAATTAAATGTGCATTTCTTTTAAATTAACTCCTATGTTTGTTTTCTAACTCTATGAATACAGAACGAACTACCGCCAAGACTGACCAATCAGGGATGGTTCACAATATGACGGTTTGACAACGTTAGATTATAAACTCTCGAAAATGAATACGTTATATTGTAAGCAGTATGGTACAGTTCACAAAATATCGGGGAGTTTATAATCTCGCTAGGTAGATTATAAACTTACGGTTTTCACAAAAATACGGTGACATATACAACACATACCATTACATACCTAGATAGTTTGATGAGCTGATGTTTTACTAAAAGGCACATCACATAAAAACACAACTCGTATTTTAGTCAAACAACACCCATATACCCAGTGAAAGTGAATTACAAAAACAATTTCAAACCCAATATAATAGTAACTCGTGATAATTGGTGATCCGTTTAAGTTAAAGGTGTTTAAAACCCCGATGTATTATGCTCATTTGTCATGATTACTGTGCTAAAAGCACTAAAAGTGCATGTTTTATTGCAAAGCTAAGGAAATCCTAAGGCACTTACCTCTTTTATACGCTGATCACTGAATAAAGTTTATGGCGTTTCCTAGAAATAAGCACAGAGATAGATTCCTATTCTATTAATTCTGGATTTTATCTTACAGTATCTCAATCTTAAGCGATACCTACAGACATTACGACCTACCTAACTTCCTAACAAAAAATAATAATATAGGTGACAGGCGGAACAGCCCTACCTCGCGAACGGACTTAGGTATATGAGATATAGCCTTTTCCAATAAATTATGATTTTGAAAATGGCGGCTTGTACTTGTATAAACAGATTGATGACATTTTAAATGAAGATCCATCAGCCAGCTATTATCTTCAACTACAGTCCACTACCATTTTGATCTATGCAACAACTTCTGCAACTAGTTACATATTTTTTTATTCTAATAGGCCTTGGACAAATGAGTTACATCTAAACATATAAGCGTGTAGTTACCACAAGAAGACATCATTAACCTTTCCCAATCTATTGCTAGAAATATGCGTTTACCATTTGCTGTTTGATGTTCCGCATGTACTATCTTGGAACCAGCAGACCTCAACCCAGCTCGTTGCAAGCTTGTTTCATCCAGTGCCGTAACAAGGCATAAGTCGCACATCATAATTGGTCCAAATCTTAGTAACACAACCTCACACCTTGTCTAAGACAGTTGCAGCAGTCTCTTAAACAAAACTAAGCACGTAGTTACCTGCAACGTTTTTCCAGTCTACTGCTGCAACAGGCCTATGCATGCAGCAGTCCAGTCCAGGCTTCAGCTAGAGACGGTCACTAAACGGGAAACTTTTCTCTAAAAAGCAAGTAGGTTTATGTTACCTCCCGATGCCTGCGTATGGTGCGGTCCTCGTAGCGTGTTCCTCCGGTGGAAGCCATGGGGCGGCTGAGCGTGCTGTTGGCGTTGCTGGGCGAGTGCGGGGCCGCCGCGCCTGACATGGGCGTGCCCTGACCTGCCGTTCCCAACCAACCGGTGGCGTAAGCGTATGTACAATACAAGTACCCACATACGCCCTAGGTGAATCTTGTCTTTTGTTTTTATACTGTCTGTTTTCGCGGTTATATTTTCATTAAATTGTATTGGAACGATTTTGTTCTATTGAAAACTATAAAATAACTTTGAAATAATGAGGCCAGTCTTGGACAAACTATTTCCCTAAAATAGGCCAGTGTCCTGAAAAATACTATTCTAGTCCGTCATTTACATTATTAATAAATATTAAGACACTTTTTTTTTTTTAAAAAACTAAAGGCGGTGTGTTGAAATTCCACGTGACGTCAGGCCGTGGTACACTTTTCACAAACAAGTGACGTATCGAGCGTGGGACTCGTCCCAAACTTTGGTGCGGTTTATCTTTGTGAATATATTGATTTGATAATGCATTAAATACGTCTCCAATATTTTTTGATAATCTAACTGACAGACTAATTCCAATTTTACTAGGTACAGTACAAAATCATCTTGTTACTACTTGTATAAAATTATACTTATAACCAAGCGAAAGATTCACATAGCGCATATAATGAACGTGACAATGATGTTTACAACATAAACGATATACACATTTACACAAACGTACAACGGGACGGACGAATATTTACAACGCATACAAGACATCGCTATACATCTACATGAAATACTAATCTATTGTGAACTTGTGACTTTTTAGTGATTTATTAATTCTAAGCGTTGTTATTTGAATGCTTTTAGATTGTGGAATCATGAGAGGGGTTAACTTAGAAATATTTGTGATACATGTGATATTTATTTTTGGTATTTTCGTAGCCTGCAGCTGCGTTGTCTACGACGCAGAACTTTTAATCAATTTTCAGATCTCTAACGTGAGGAATTATATATTGCCCATACAAACTTTCAACCCCTATTTCGCCTCTTCAAGATTATTTTTGAAACAAAAGATGCCTGTCCTTCGCCAAGATATAATCTATCTTCTCGGTAAAGGCGTTCGAAGATTATGGCATTCCTCTTTACCACCATTTTGTTTTTTTTTAAAAAGAAAACAAACGGCATTACGATCCGTTCAGTCGTAAAAATACAAAAAACAAACAGAAAGTTTCGGATTTATAATATTAGTATGTATTTTTTTATGTTGAATGGGCTTGCGTTTGACCTTCGCCTGACCCCATGAGGAGTTATAACGAGGCCGAGGATGTAGCACGCTTACCCAGAAAAAGCCTATTCACTCTGGCTATTGAATACACCTAGGTTAAAGATATAGGGAAACACAGACCCCGGGAGAGAATTCCACTCCTTTGCTGTTCGTATAAGAAACGTTGAAGCGAAGCGATGTCCGGATACGCGGGATGTCGTCAACGTATGGGTATAAATTCTCCCGGCGTGTTGTGATGAATAAGATGTATATTTACCGCTGCTGTTGGTGTTGGTGTTAGTGTTGGTGTTGGTGTTGGCCCGCTGCTGGTGGTGGCGCGCGGGCGTGAGGAAGTCTGCCTCGCGCCACCCGTGCTTGCGGTACACCTCGCGCAGCTCCGCGTGCCCCCACATCGTCATTAGCACTTGACCTGACACAACGAACATTATTCTCAAATACTGCAAATATACCTTTTATGACAGAACTAGCTGATCCCCGCAGTTTCACCCGCGTACGGTATTTTTTTGCACGGAACCCTAATTCCTTTTCTAAAGTAAAAGTAGCCTAAGTTACTTTTTATAAAGTTACTAGTTGCGCCCCGCGGTTTCACCCGCGTATCCGAGGGATATATTGCTGTCTCGGGATAAAAAGTATCCTATGTGTTGATCCAGAATATATTTTATTTGTGTGCCAAATTTCATCAAAATCCGTTGAGTTATTGATTGAGATACACACAAACTCACAAACATCCACCTTTCGCATTTATAATAATCGTGAGATGAGATGAGATAACATCAGCTCAAAATCAAAATTGGTCTCGAGACTCTTTTAAGCATTATTCGCTATTCCTATACTTTAGGATTTGGCCCAATGAGCTCCGACAACCTAAGTCACACGCAGGAACACAAAATAAAGTTATAACTGCGGTAGTACGTAAGGTACCGCTTCGAGCAGCGAGCGCGAGAAATCGCCGCTCTTGTTTATATAGAACATGACATACCAGCGAACTTGAGTACCCTGGGCGTGTGTCGGTGGCGCTGCTTGGTGAGGTTGAGCAGCCGCTCCACGCCACCCGCCTCGAGCAGCGAGCGCGAGAATTCACCGCTTTTCTTTATCACCTCGTTCAGTGTCGCCAGCACCGCCGCTATCGTATCGTCCGATGTGCCCTGCTGTACATACTTCTATTAGTACCGTCAGTTTAAAAAAATACAGTGCAGGCAACTCGGCCAGGAGAACGATTTTTCGTCAGAAACCTACAGTCGACCAAGCTGCTAGACCTGTTGCTCGACCAGTGGATAGACCTGTTCCCCGACCAGTTGCTAGATTAATAACTCGACTATTTCCCAAACCAGTTGCTAGACCTGCTGATCAAGTAATCGCTGGAACGGTTGCTAGACCAGCCCCCTGAGACAAGATGGTTGTCGACAATCGTCATCATTAGTAAACGATCAACTTTTGGGATTGCAATAATGCCTTTAAAGCTAAAGGGGAAAAATCTTTAAGTCCGTGATAAAACCTGTCTTAATGTATGGTTCGGAATGTTGGGCAGTAAAGAGGGCGGATGAAAGACGATTGCATGCAGCCGAGATGCGGATGTTGAGATGGATGTGTGGAGTGACTGCAAAGTTGAGAGGCAACCGTTTATCATGGTATGGACATGTTATGAGGAGAAATGAAAGCCACGTCACTAAAAAAGTTAAATGAAAGTGATATACGGGAAGATGAAGACAGAAAAAGAGATGGATGGATTGTGTGAAAGTTGACATGGGTTAAAAAGAAGTGAATACTGGTACGACGGATTAAAGAGACGAATGGAAGAAGCGTACATATTGCGCCGACCCCAAATGATTGGGAACAGAGCAAGCAGATGAGATGATGATTTCGCTTTGAAATGTCAATCCCATACAAAGGTCTCATCACCATCCATATCTCATACCATCTTGTCTAGGGCAGGGGTAGGCAACCGGCGGCTCTTTCGATGTAAAGTTGCTGGTTGGTTCTTCAGATCCGTACGAAAAAAAATATTATTTTATCAAAACCCTTTAAAATCATGCAATCGATCCATTTTGAGTGCTGACGACCTTCGAGTTTACATATTCGTCCGAGCAAGCATTTTCGTGCATGAATACAATAGTAAAAATAGTTTTAAAACAACCACAAAAAAAATGAGGCTCTTTAAAAACTGGGAAATTTTGTAAATTGTAGGTTTTGGCTCTTCCGTTTGAAAAGGTTGCCGACCCCTGGCTTAGGGGGGCAGTCGCTAGACCAATTTCTTGATCAGTCGCTAGACCAGTTACTTGATCAGTTGCTTGATCAGTCGCTAGACCAGTTGCTTGATCAGTTGCTTGATCAGTCGCTAAACCAGTTGCTTGATCTGTTGCTTGACAAGATGTGTAAACGCCGTTATTGCAGATTCACAATTTGATTTTTACGCAATATTACTTTTTTGCTTAATTTGTAGGTAGAAAGTCTGAAAATGCGACAGTCACGGTAGTGATGTTCGAGTGACAAACCTGGTCGTGCTGCTGGTTGCCGCTGGGCAGCTTCTGCACGAGGTCCCGCATCGCGTACTTGCCGATCAGCTCCTTATTGCGCTGATCGATCGCGAGGTTCCGCAGCGCTGTGGCCACTGCACACACTACTCTGTCCACTTCCATGCGCAGGAGTTCTACTAAGATCGGTAGACCTGGGGGAACACAAACATCATGAAAATGCCTGTAGTTTGAAGGGTTGATGGGGAGTTTTGGCCAATGAAAGGTTCACGCATAGAATATCTACATAAATAATAATAATTGCTTGCGAAATCAATGCGGAGCCTATATAAACAGTCATTAAACCTAGCAGCTATTTCTTACAGCGTAGAGGTGTACTGAGAAACTATTTTCTGAAATATAACCTTTAAAGGGGTAAAATTTCGGGTGAACCGCGGGGCGGAAGGCGGGATAATATATTTTAAGGGTACTTCTTGAATACAGAAGTAATATATCGCGGCTATGAGCGAAAACCCTAAAAGGAAACTGTATTATTTGAACGAAATACATATTGCAGAAAGTAGTCATCACTTCTAAATTATCAATCACTCACACTTATTTTTTGACAAAAAATGTTTTATCTAGACTTGACTAAGCAATATTTTATCTAATCAAACGTGTACATAGTTCAACGTATAGTTTGCCAGTGTTACCTTTCTCTTTCCTAACAGCAGCTCTTATATCGATGGAGGGTTGCCAGTAACAAGCGGCGAGGTTCTGTAGCGCGCCGGCGGCCGCTTCTAGCGTCTCGGGGTTGGAGCACGTTTGTAGCAGGGCCATGTATAGTGGTACCACCTGTTTACAACAATATTATTATTACAATAAGTTTAACTTCATCTTTTCATAGGTCTGAGTCCCAAGAATAGATTGCGTTAAGCGAAAATAAACATTATGTCAATGATCAAGGTTCCAAATTAAATTGTTTTAATCTCAATCGACTTGAGCTTTGATTGTCTAAAATATTCACCATAGACTTCAAAATTTAAGGCAAGTTTATAAGAGGCAAAATTTCAGACACTTTTTTGAGGGTTCCGTATCCAAAGGGTGCCAACATCTGTCTGTCATAGGTAGAATATGTATTTTACTCAAATAATAAAAAATAAATTTAATTTAAAATTGGCGTCCCCATAAAAGAAACGTCTTCTTTTGGTGTTTTTTTTTATTTGTTGCCAGTAAAATTTATTTCAGTCAATTTGAGTAAGGTAACATTATTATTATTGTACGGAACCCTCCGTGTGCGAGTCCGACTCGGACTTAGCCTTTTTTTAGATTAAGGTGCACGAAAAACAGATGCCGGTATTAAATTCCACTCTGCCGCTGTTTGCAATAAAAACGATAAAGCAAAACGTTGTGTACGTTTGAGCGAAAATTCTGCCAGCAACTTGATCAGTTATTTAGATTAGCACTCAGCAACTGGCAGTTAGTAACCAAAGAAACAATCATTTGTTTTTTTTTTTACTGTTTATAGGCCTGTGTTTTGACCGCAATCTCACCATGGTAAGTGATGATGAGGCCGAAGGTGGTAAACACACGAAGCCTAGAAGGAACTGGCTCTCAAGTGCAGCTATCGGAACACACCGAAAGGTGCTTGGCGACAGATTTTCAACATGAGGGTGGTAGCCAGCCAGGCGGGTACTACAAAGTACCCTACCACCGTGCTATGGTTTCCTCACGATGTTTTCCTTCACCGAAAGTTCAAGCTCATTGCAGGATTCGAACCCGGGACCTTCATCTCGGTATTCGACGTCACTACCACTGAGCTATCATCGCCTTATGTCTTATTTAAGTATTTGTATGACTTTATATTGTTACCTCAGGTGACCATAGCGTCTCGGTGCCCTTTGGTACGCTGTACCCGAGCTGTGTGGTGTCGCTGAGCGGCTGTGTGTCCGGCTCGCTCTTGCCGAGCGGGCTGGTTGAATTCGACGATGATGATGACTCCTTCTTCTTTTTACTGCCACCGAAACAGCCTAAGTTCTCCCCTAGAAAAAATTCATGGTTTTTCTTTATATAAAAAGTATCTAATACCTGCGATAATAATATGATATAAAGTTTTGATTTGTGGATCATATCGATAAATAGAGTGCGACTATGCATTTCCGCAATATTTACGGAGATTGATGTATTTTTTAAAGCATTATTCCCAATCTCCAGAGCAATGTAGCCCTAATGTACTAATGATGTAATATAGTAAGTGTACCTTTAGAAGCGCTGGCCTGTATCCTGGCCTGGCCCGATGACTGTGTGGGCGGCGCTCTCGTGTCGTAAAGTGGATCTTCTATTTCCTGACACCTGCAACAACACAAGGTTACACATTCAAGTAAAGTGTTTTAATAAGTTTAGAATAGACCGATCTTAGAGAAGACTATTTATTGCTCTGAATCACAAATATACAAAGATGTAAAATTTCGCTTTCATTCATATGTACTGATAGAATCAGAAAAATTATCATGCATTTTTCTATTTATTTATGTATATCGAGGTCAGTATGATGGTCTCGTGGTGTTAATCGATCGGCAAAATAAGCTACCATTAGGCGACCTTGCGGTATTTCTATTCAAGCATTTATTCGTGCTTCGGAAGTCGTTGGTCCCTGTTATCACTTAATTGTGATAATCGTTATGCTAGTTGGAGCCCTCCTAGGCGGCTTTAAATCTCCAACAGTAGGTTGACTTCTTTGGGTTAATTGTTCGATGATTAAAATGAACACTGTTATGTACCTAGATTATAGACCTTATAGATTATAGTTGAGAGGCACACACTCGTATATGTACCTGTATGACAAGTTCCTAAGTACACAGACGCAGTTCTCGACGATCTTGGTGCCGATCGCGTTGGCTTGTATAGCGGCGCGAACGGCGTGAAGTAGCGCGTCGGGCAGCCCCGCCAGGCACCGCAGCCGCCGCCGCGCGTACTCGCCCGCCGACGACGCGTTGCGGAGCACGCCCGACGCGTTGCGGAACACTACACATACAACATTATACCTATTATACACTAATTGAATTTTTAACTACTGAAATTTTTAACTACTGAGATTTTCTATAGTGGCCACCGCTACCAACCTCTCGGTCATAAAAGACGGCACACTATACCAGGCAACCCCTTACGAGGCGTCTGGGACCAACTGCGGTAGGTCACGCCGCCAGAGTACTCGCCCCTGGTACTCAAGAGAAAATGTGAGTCGCACCGTGATCACTCACTACCATTTGTCCAGAATGGTACCGGAGCTGTAAAGCCGCTCGCAACACGCACCCCAGCACGCCAGCACTAGCACGAGCACTAACGCAGAACGCGCAGCGCAAGCACCGGCACCAGCGCACCTTGTTGGTGCTAGCCATAGAATTAAAATGTACTAGAGTGGCAGTAACCAAGTGAGAACAGTAGACATGGGTTTGAACAAGGCAACGATCCCACCGCAAGCGCTAGTAGTCGTTGTCGAGTACTAGCTGTGCGCGTCAGGTGCGAATTGCTCGGATGTTTTTTTTTGTTTTTACCGATAAAAATGGTTAAATGTGCAGTTCGATTGTGCAGTAATGATAGTAGGACACACTCAAAGTATAAATCTAATGTCACTTTTCATCGGTAAGTCGAAATATTAATGCATTTCCAACAATTAAATTACACGTCTCGGGGGTGAAATAGACGCGAGGGGCGGGCACGATTTGGCCTCCCGCGCTGCCCCGCGCTGCCACGCCGCGACTAGTGATGTAGCGCGACGGATACTGCAGTCGATAAATATTCTAATAGTTCATAAACAAGTTGTAGGCCTTTTGAGAACTAAATGTTTTATTTTTATAATGGAATGTTAATAGTATACCTAAATATTAAAGTAATTATTCGGTTTTAATAATTAATTGAATTGTTCAGTCGGAATTTGTGTTTTACGACTTTTTTGAGACTGAACAAAAAATTCCAATGGCAAAATTAACATTACTTTCTCGGTAATATTATACTGAAGTGTCAGTTGTTTAACAAGCTTTTATTAGCTTCACGTGTAGGTAACTAAGTATGTAAACACATCTATGATGTCGATTTTATTTAACCTACTTCTAGTCACCATATCGTACGACAAAATTATGTTGGTAAAACTGTGACAAAATGGTGTGGGGCGCTTTTTAACACGCTTTTATAAGCTTCACCTGTATGTATATATGTACGTATATATGTATGCATATAATGTAATCTTCAAACCTCAGAGTATATAAATACTACGTACAACAGAGAGACAGCGCCCATACTTCAAAAGTTACCACCATAACTCGCGCAAGTACAGCGCCGGTGGCGAGATTGGGGTACTAATTCCTATTCTGGGTTTCTAAGTGACTACAGCAATGTTTGTTTTTCAGTAAATGACAACAGATGACACTATTGAAAGAATTTAATTTTAAAGAACAATGAGCACATTTGTATTTTTTTTTGTTTTTGTGTAAGAGAGGTAGAGCGTAGCATTTACTATATACTTTTATTCAAATAAGATAAGAATTCCATACATTAAGTCCTAAACTAATCCAAAGAATTATTATTATGTTATTCAATTCTAAAAATACTGATTTTAAGTTGCATCTTACCCCACGGTTAATTGAGACAATTCCCAAAATACTCTAGCTATTGTTCATCAACAATGAAGAATTTTCACTAATTCTGAATGTTAGCTCATCGTATTTTCTGTAGAAAATAAAAAATATATGTGAAAGAATTATTTCAATACGACAATTACATTCCGAGATATAGAATTTTTAAATGAGCGCGCGACGCGCGATTCAACCGCTCGGTACTCGATGCATGTGACGTCATGTTCCACGCTCGCTCAGTCCGTCGCGCTCTTTTTCTCTTGAAAAATCTCATTCCTTGGGTTTATAAATTTGAAACTTAGTACTATTACTTATCGTTCAGCAAGTCCAATAAAAGTTGTTTCTTCCATTGGACCCACTGAAAAATAATCCTCGTCATCCAAAATAAATTTATCCGCTTTCTTTTCAGTTTCTTTTATTTATATCCATTCAACAAATGACTACGGAAAACAGACCTAATGCATTGCGTTACGGCTATAGAAGAAATTAAATAAAAGGCATTGGCGTGAAATCTTTAGAATAAGTGCAAATTGAGTTGGTGACCGTAATTTATTTTACAATAGTGAACATGTCATCATATAGTGAGAAGGAACATAATGTCCAGATGGAAGAGAAAGAGAAAAAAAAATAATTGTATTGGTTGATTTTATTTTCTCGCAATCGTAGTGAAACATAGAATGTTACACACGGCGCTAAAATCCCATTATTACTCTGTTCCTATTTACTCTTCTCTAAAGCTCGGAAGTAGAACTACCTCGTGTATGATGGGTAATTTTAGCTCCTTAAATAACAATCTACTATTCTATCACATCCTGATTGACTCTGTATGCCATGATAAACCTAATTTTCGTAATAAATTAATATGCCATCTCAAAATCTCCACCTGTTATAGGCATAATTATTAATTAGAATTGAGCTTTGAATTAACTGCCAAGGGAAGCAAGTGCAGACAGGCTACTTCAATACATCCTTGTCGTCAATGTAGTTGCTGGGTAAGCTCCCCAACTAGCAAACAGTCGAATAATGAATGAGTTATTCGGCTACAGATGGAATAAATGTTGAGTAGTTGCTACGTAGTACCCACAATGTAGTGTAAAAGCTTTTATTACGACTTTTTAGCATTTTTTGCTTTAAGTGCTTTAACCGTGTTGTGTAAACGTTTACTCGATATTCTTATAGTACAATATTCAATAGTCGTATAGTAGCTACCATTTCTCGTTTATACCACACATGAGTGCAGTAATAGAGTTGTCGATTCCCAAGTTTCATGTTTAAGAAGCTACTATATAGCTGCTACTCGACATTACTATATTAGAGCAAATTCGCCGAGTAAAAGCTGTCTATTTACTGAAAAGTATCTTAATATCTGTAATTGTAATCTAAGCTATTTTGTTGAATAAATTAAACCACTATAACTTTTTCCTTGCACGCGATACATACTTAAATATGCCCATACTAACAAATGTAATACTCATGGAGACCTTTCATATGACATAGATTTCATTTGATATGATAAGGTTTACAAGACAAAGTAAGACACCGCCCATTATCCTTTAAAAAAATTCGTAAATTGACGCGCGACGCGTAGGCCATCTATGTAAGGTCGTAAGATTTAAGTAAAATTACATAAATTGCAAATATTTAAGATACGAGTTTTACATATGAATTTAATAAATTATTAAACCTCAAATTATATTCCCTTGCAACAAAGCTTCATCAAAAGTGATTTAGTAGCGTTTTGACTAAGAATGAATTCTCAATCAGTCCAAACGATGTTTGTAGCGACATCTATACGTGTAAATTCTACACTAATTATAAAATGTATGTGATTGATCAGACATGTTCAAACGTAATTTTCATCGACTTCTAAACGTCAGATTAAACTGAAATTTTGCACGCTTATCAAGTACTGATGACAATACATTAATTTGGGACCATTGAGCTGATCTGATGATGGATCCGGAAAGTAGGCACTGGTAATCCGTAACGGAATAACGTATGTTAGCCGTGTTTGGACTTGTTGGAATCGTCTTCAGATGCATTTTGACCAGATATGGTTCTATTTCATTATTCTATCTACATTCAGTAATTTACGAGATTAGAGGCCTATCAATTAGCATATCTAGAACTTATGTGCCAGAAATATCATCCATCATCTCATCATCATCATCATCAGTCAGTTTAGTTCTGAAAAGCTAACATGCGAGCCGTGAGATAATTTTGTCATCGAATCATCTCGTGTACCTATAGTATAAATCACATGAATAAATGCCGCGCTTTTTCAAACTGAACTTCACCGCGCACGACATAATATGGTAAGAAAATTATCTCAAGGCGCGCATCATGCGCATGTAACCCTGCTGGATACGTTATCAGGAAGCAGTGAAACTGGTACTAAGTTACCTCAAAATTAGCAAAAATTCGTATTTTTATGTTTGCATCCAGGGTCATTCGAAATGCGTAGGCACCTAATAAATTTACCAATTGTATATTTTACGTTATAATTTTAATATTAATTGTATGCTTACATGCGGTTGGTATATTTGCCAGAACTTACTAAATAGGTAAGCAACATACATACCTATACATACTACAATGAATTATGCGGCTATCGATAATTCGGAGCACAGCGCAGTTACGTCCCTATTGTCACATATTCATCAATATAAATATATATAGCTCATCTGCCTACGCTGGTACTGGGTGAAACTGTGCGATACTCGCGTTCTATACTTAGTTATTTTATTTCTATGGTGCTAGCGGATTCAATCCCCGCTAGGGACGCCAGAGAAGCTGGCTCCCATTTCTCCAGAATGGTCCCACATACATGGCGACAGGTACAGTATAACCCAACTAATATGGCTTACCGATGAACCTGCGCTGCTACATTTTCAAAGCGCGGGAAATGCTACTGGTCGGCAGCTGCCGCCATGTTAGCGCGCAGGAGAGACTTGCGAGTGAGACGGAACTAACAGCTGCAGTGTATTATGAACCTTATAGTAGTGATCTAAGTTTGATTGTAAGTTTTAAGCATTCTTTCGTTAATCTTCGGGGACATACTTTCTTTTCTGTGCGAACGAAGATTCACCCCGCGCCTTATCAGTTGGGTACTACTGTAACAGGAACAACGTATGCTCCACGGATGCCTTTAAAGCTAGTGGAAAAAATCTATAAGTCCGTGGTAACCTGTCTTAATGTATGTTTCGTAACTAGATACTGTATAACCAGATATCAATAATATTAGCCCATAAACTTGATATGGTTATTTTGTAAAGTGTAACCTAAAATTTTAAGTGATTTACTTAAAATACATTATGTAAACCTAGAACCTCACCAAGCTACCCCTGTCGACTGAGCAAGTAGTGTAGTGAGCCTACCGTGTCTTCACTTGCCGGCCCCAACTGAAGATCAGCGTTGGTTATATGTACATCACATATAGCCAACATCATGCTGAGTTGGAGGACCGTTTTGTAACTGTCTTTATTAATGTTTGTTATTTTATGCTGTTTTTTATTTTTTGTCACAAATAAATATGTTTGGTTTGATTTGATTTGAAAGTGGATGGATATACGGGAAGAGGAAGGCCGAAAAGGAGATGGATGGATTGTGTGAAAAATGATATGGGTAAGAAAGGAGTTGATGCTGGTATGACGGATTGAAGTGTGTGTGTCAAAAGAAAGGGTAACGTTTTGCATTCAAAATATGATAAGAAACATAATAATATAACGATAGAAAATTGGAAATTCCCGGTAGTCCCGCAGGACAGGTAAATGATGATGAAACCGTTGCTATACTTCTCATTCGCGTATCACAAAATCTCTTTTGATTGGGCGCTTAACATTTATATAATAATGAAGCTTCTTCCTATAAACACGATCTATTTTGTGAGACTTGGTTTAATCTTTTTCAATAATAATGGGCCATATAATTTGCGATTCGCATCTATTGTTCATATCGATTTTATGAGATTGGAATCTCATTTTTCCTGCATGGAGTACAGACGTGTGAGAGTGAGAGGAAGGATAGGCAATTATTATCGCCGCCATTTAAAAATCTATCTTTAATGGAATTGGTTACTCTGCTATATTTCTATTAAAAACGCGATATAGATCCGCCCCTTATATTTTGAGTATCGACGATAAATAATCCGATCTTCACTGGTGCATGGAGTATTTGCCCGTTTCCTTTCACCCTCATTTATGAAACGAGGCCTGTGCTCAACAGTGGGGACATTATAGGCTGATGATGATGAATAAATAACGAAATAACATACAACTCACCAGTAGACCAATAGGTATCACCAGGGTTGGTGGGGTGCCACCCCGAGTGCGGAATGATGACCTTGTTGACGATCACCTGCGCGGCGTCGTCGATGATGGACTGCTTCAGGTCTTCGCACGAGGACATGTTCCATATCACGCCGGTCACCAGCTCCTTTACCTGACGCAAACGGGTTTTGAGTTATAAATCAATTTTGCTTTAAATGTTCTATGTTTAAAACGCTATTATTTTTTAGTAGCTTACTTTCCCACGTTTTCTCCCGCAAAAATAGAGGAATGGGTTTTTCATGAAAACTAATTCTTAGTGGATACCTACGTAACAAGGAACCTGTGTGGGAAGCGTCCATATGGCAACGGTAACTGCCTACCATCAGGCGGGCCGTACGTAAGCTAATAAAAGCGTGTCAAAAATAAGTTTTTGTTAAAAACTATTTATTTTATTATACAAGCTTTTTTGTTGACTGTATTTGCATTGTCATCCAATATAATATCAAGTCAATCCGACCACTGGAAGTGGGTGTAATTCGACCTGCAAGATTAGACCCGAACATACATACTTGTTGGATTTACAATAACGCCACCTCATGTATCTACTTCTTCTACTTCAACTATCATGTGGAAATTGTAAATCGGCATTTTGCAACGGCCGCCATATTGTGTTAAAAATGGCGGCATTTAGGTAATCATGCATTGTCACGAGAACCAAACGTGTGTACCAAATTTCAGCTCAATTGGATACTGGGAAGTGGGTCAAATTTAACTTGCTCGATTACAGTCACCGGACAGGTGCAACTAAATAAAAGCTTGTAAAAAAGCTCCCCGTACAATTAGTATGTGTGTTATCTGACCTCAATATCGGTGGCCCGGCAGAGCAGCGCCATGAGCGCGGGAATGCCGGCGGCGTCGCGTATGGCGCGCTTGTTCTCGTCGTTCTGCCGGCCGTACGACAGGTTGCGCAGCGCTCCGCACGCGTTGCGGCACACCTCCGGGTTCTCGTGCGACACCAGACGCACCAGCGGGGGGATACCGCCTGCGTTACAATATTATAGAGTCATAGCGTTAGCAACGTTACTTTGCGCGAAGCATGAGCAAATTCCATATAGATGCATTCACAGATATATCGTACCTTAGTTGATTTACAATCAGATAAAATTTCAATATGGATTCCTTGTCATTTATTCTTGATAAAAGTATCGATAAAAAACGAGAAACTGGCATTCATTATACGTATTTTAGTCGTTCAAACTATGTACGCGCATTTCGTTTCAAGGCATTTAGACCGTACCCATGCTCAAAGACCGCTCTCTCATACAGTCGCTATATACTATTCTAACTCTATGGGACAGTACAGGGGCCCATTTCTCACTTCCCTCGAACTAGCCTTCGAATCGAACTTACGGTTCGAGTCCTATTCGACTGTAAAATTTCGAGGGGCGGAGTCAATTTGAACGGGTGGTTTCCCTTCTAAATATGCCGGCCTTGAAATTGCCAGAATAACGTAACGTTCGTAAAAGTTAGAATTCGTGCTTTTTTCGATCGAGCGATCAGTTTCGATTGGGTGAGAATTGGGCCCCAGGTCGGTTAACTAAAGTTGGCACGTTGACAATACTCACACTTATGCATTTTCTTGATACAATGTTTTATTAGATTATAGCTTCTAATGTCAGTCAACTCTAACGGTAGACCACTCTATATTTATGAGGAGCAAAAGTAAAACAATAACTGTCTCCTTCATACTCATAAGTTTGAACGAGCGCGAGAGAGACTGTTTCTGTCAAAGAACGTCAGCAGAAAAAGTGATATTTGACAGAAAAAGTTTGGGTAAAGTTGAATCGCTATAAAAGGAACCCCAGATTATGGTTTGATTAGACTACCTGCCTGTCTCTACAAATGTCTACCTTATCGCTAACACATTGAGGTCGAAATTACCTAAACTCCTCGTCTTCTGTTTGTTAGGGTCGTCCATATAGGTGAGATGCTGCAGGTAGGCGGCTGCGTTGGCTTTCACTACATCGGAGGGGGAGTTGAGGAAACCGATCACTTCGGGTAAGTTCGGATCTCGCCACTGGAGGCCGCCACCGTCTTCGCGACCACTGACACTGCCGTGGACTGGAAAAAAGTAATAGTTGGTAGTGAGGTGCAGTAGTACCCAACTGATATGGTTTACCGATGCACCTGCGCAGAAGATACATTTTCAAAGCGCGGGAAATGCTATTGGTCGGCAGCTGCCGCCATGTTAGCGCGCGGGAGTGACTTGCGAGCGAGACGGAACTAACAGCTGCAGTGTATTATGAACCTTATAATAGTGATCTAAGGTTGATTGTGAGTTTTAAGCATTCTTTCGTTAATCTTCGGGGCCATACTTTCTTTTCTGTGCGAACGAAGATTCATGACGCGCCTTATCAGTTGGGTAATACTGTATCCGCTTAGCACTTAACTGTGGTAAGAATGATGATGTGTTCGGAAGTGGTAAAATTGATAATGTGGTCAGAGGTGGTAAAATTATGTGAACTGATGTGGTAATAATGATAATGTAGTAGGTGGTAAGGATGTATAGAACAGAACTCTGAAATATTGGTTGTGGAATACACTGCTAGGCTATTAAAATAAATGGTAGCTAGTCTAGTAGCAACCTTATTGCCATGGTAATAAAGTATAATTTGATAAAACTGATGATTATGTAAAGATATTTTACCTAATGCCATCCCAGCCATTTGTTTCTGTAATTCTTCCTCATCGCCGTACATTGATTGTCCTCCAGCGCTTCCCAAACTTAAACCGTTCTGTGAATCCTGTAAAAAAAAGTTTATTTGAGTCTTCTTATTAGAATAGAAAATAATTTTCGTGCTTCATTTTAAAGAGTAGGTCATTTGAATGGAATCCTAAAATCCAAAGTAGCGGGCAAATCAAGTCTATATAAACATCCAAGTTTCTTTGTATATATGTTTGTATGTATTAACTTGGTTGTTTATTTTACGAGAGCTGAAAAAAGGGAGGTGGGGGGGTTGCATAGCCCACTGGGCATTGGTAGTAATAATATTGTAAATGTTTATAGTGTAACCTTAAAAGGCGGCGCCTGGTGTGGTTGCGGATCGTACGCAGCGGGGTAGTGTTGGTATCCGTACGCGTCCGGAGCGTACTCGCCGCGCGGTGACGTCACGCAGTAGTGCCGCCCCAGCTGCTCTAGTGATGCGCTGTCGTACCTGCATCGTATCATAATACACTATTAATCACATGAATAGCAGTTTTATATTTTTTTTCATGTGAAGATGGGACGAGCTACCCAATGGCCATAAAAAAAATTTAGAGGCTTGTTCTTAATTGACTGGGGTAGTACCTTACAGAAGATAATATTAATGTGGTCTTATGTTCCTGCGATGAGTAAGGTTGCCAAAGCTCCAAGGGGGCGCTGTGCTGGAATACCCGGGACCAGTGGCGTAAAACCAAATGTTATCTTGATGACGGCACAGCGATACCTCTCAACTCCCCTTCACACCCCATTTCAAGAAGAACTTGAAGAGAGTCGGGTGATACCCCTAAGAGTTGCAAGCGTGTAAAGATTACGGTAACGGTAGGAAAGGTCGTATGCTGGTTTAAATAAAGTGTTTTTTGGGTCAGCATTATATAACTTGTTCATGAAAATTAATAGCATAAATGAAAGAAAATAAACGCAATAGTAAACAAACCTCTGTTGTAGATGCAAATTGTGTTGTGGTAGAGCGCCCGGGGAAGCGCTCCGTGGGGAAGCGCTGCCGCCGCCTTCTACGTACTCCTACAATAAAACAATAGTACATTAATTATCATAAGACAAAATTAATTATCAAGAAGATATATTACGGTTGCAACGCACGTTAATTGTTGGACCCGGTTATCACTAAAATGTGATAGTCGTTAAGCTAGTTGGAGGCCTCCTAGGCGGCTTGAAAACTCCAACAGTAGGTTCACCACTAGCCTACCTTCATCCATCCGCAGTGGGCATGCGTAGTGGAGTATTGCCCATTCCTTTTACCATCATGTGTGCAGGAGGTCTGTGCTCAGCAGTGGGACATTATGGGCTGATGATGATGATTACCGAACCAGTAATAGTCACATCTGGGGTACCGCAAGGTAGTCATTTAGGCCCTTTATTTTTTATCATATTTATAAATGAACTGATTGACTCTCTATCATGCCCCTGTCTCCTTTATGCAGATGATCTGAAAGTGTTCACTACAGTAAGGGATGCCAATGATATGTTGAATTTACAAAATGACCTAAACACGCTCTCAGTTTGGTGTGATCAAAACTACATGCAGCTCAACGTCAATAAGTGTTTCGTTATAAGCTTTACCAGGAAAATAAATAAGTTCATATTCGATTATTCCCTCGAGGGAAATATTCTTACACGAAAGGATATTGCTAAAGATCTGGGGGTATATTTTGATGATAAGCTTACATTTCATCATCACTATGACCATATCATAGAGCGTAGTTCACGATTGCTTGGGTTTGTCTCGAGGTCTACAAAACACTTTCGTAAGCCTAGGAGCTTAATTTATCTATATTACGCACTCATTCGTAGTATTCTCGAGTATAATTCAGCGATCTGCAGGGCTATTTTAAAACGCTCGGATTCGATATCGGAAACGGATTCAAAAACTACCGAGGCGATTTTCCTCAATTACTATTTTAATTTCCGAATTCGAATATTTTTGATGTTTCTTTATGGAAATATCAATTCGATACATTGAAAAGTTTTCGGAAATTAAAATAGTAATTGCTTAAATTCGCCTCGGAAATTTTTGAATCCGTTTCCGATATCGAATCCGACGTTTTAAAATAGCCCTGCTGGTCTCCCTTCTACAGTGTTCACATCGATCGCATCGAACGCGTTCAGAAACGATGTCTGAACATCCTCAGTTTCAGATGCGGCATGGGTCGTAAACTAAATTCCTACAGAGAGCGGTTGGAATACTTCCACGTGACCTCTCTTGCTGTGCGACGTAATTATATTGAAATCAACCTACTTTTCAAAATAGTAAACTCTGTGTTAGATTCACCTATCCCTCTTCTATCCCTCTTAAACTTTAATACTCGGTTCAGGATTCGTAATCGTAACTGCAATATCTTCGCCCTTCAGGTGTTTTCCAACAATACATCTTACTATAACCCTATTGTTCGAATGTGTCGCCAATACAACGAGATCCTCGAAACTAATAGTGACATCGATATTTTCAATACAACATTGTGTCAGTTCCGGAGACAATTAAAAAATATTCTGTTTTAGTTTTGTTTTTTGTAATATTTGTTTTATTTTTAAACCATGGATATATTTTAACGTAATACTTACCTTCTAGCGAACATCACTTACATATTTTTACTAAGATGCATATAGGCATACATGTATTGGAATACATTCCAGTTCAATACCTCTTATTGTTTGTAATTGCCATAAATTGATTGTATTCTGTGTTGTGTGCTATAATAAATAAATAAATAAATAGATTACCTGCCTTAAGGTTGCCTGGTAGAGATCACTTTTAGTGATAACGCCGCCCATTGTACAGTAGTACCCAACCGATAAGGCGCGTCGTGAATCTTCGTTTGCACAGAAAAGAAAGTATGTCCCCGAAGATTAACGAAAGAATGCATAAAACTTACAATCAACCTTAGATTACTACTATAAGGTTCATAACACTGCAGCTGTTAGTTCCGTCTCACTAGCAAGTCTCGCCCCTCCGCACACATGGCGGCAGCTGTCGACCAGTAGCATTTCCCGCGCTTTGAAAATGTATCTTCTGCGCAGATACATCGGTAAGCCATATCAGTTGGGTACTACTGTAACACTTATTTTTAAGTTTTGTTTGAAATCATTTTTTTTTTTGGGTAACAATAAAGTATTATCTATCTATTACCTGTGGCAAGTACTGCGGCACCTGCTGCGAGTCGACGAGGTAGGCTGCTTGCGGCTGGTACGCGGCAGCGTAGTGCGCGTACGTGCCGTAGTGCCCCCCACCCCCACTACCACCCCCCACGCCGCCCCCCACACCGCCCCCGTAGCTGCCGCCGCCGCTCACTGACACGTTGTCCATTACCTAACAACAACAATGGTCAGATTACATTACCACCAACATGTTAATATTACCATTCAATATTTTAGTCTGTGAGCTGTAGACCTCGCGAGTTTCGATAATTAGGTATATGGAATTCCCTCGTCGATTCAGTTATTTTCGACATCGTAGTTTATTCTAAAAACCGACTCGACACAAAAGTTCCATATAATTACCGAAAATGCTCACAAAATTTCACGAGAATCAGTTGAGAAATGCGACCTGTAGAAGAGAATATCATATTTTTATTCCGTAGTTCTAAATATATTTTCAAAGCCCAAAGTCTTTTAATTATTAATTCTTGTTGGATTAATAATTGTAACATCATTTTCCACAATTCTTTTCCGGAAAGAAAGCTCTAAATCGAAATCATTTTTTTATCTGTATATTTTAAAGTAATACATTTTAAATAGCGTCAAGAACTACCGGTGAATCATTTCCCACAATATTGGTCCACTTATTTCGTTTCTTTTTATACAAAGTTCCCTGTAATCCGGTGAGAACTATTAATACACATCTAGTGGATTGACTCACGTGTGGATATTTCTGCGAGGGCGCCATGGTGAGGTGTCCCATGTGGTTGTAGTGCGCGGCCGGCGACGACACGTACTGTCCGTAGTCGCCCTCCACCCCCGCGCCCACTACTGGGTACTCGCCCGCCTGTAACGCAATGTAATTGTAGTTGAATAATAAAAGCGAAAATACATCATAGATAGCATGTTTCTTGGTCAGCTAGGTTCTCCTTTCCTTAGTTTTTCCCAGAACCAATTTCAGGTCTAGTATGGATAATCTTATGGCTTTAATGTGTAGCTTTACAACTGGGCAGCATTTTTTGAGCTATCCGTGGTAGCTTACCCTCACCAGCTCTAGGCCAAGTCATCGACTCCCTCCTTACACACGTAAGATGCATGCCTATACACCAAATCAGTGGTGTATCATGATTAGCCGTTCTTAATCAATCGGCAAAGTTAAACTACCACCGTAGTGGTCGGCCCCTGGATAGGTGACCGCCTAGTGGTATGTCAAATCGAGCGTTTCCGTGCTTCGGAAGGCACGTAAAGCCGTTGCTCCCGGTTATCACTGAATTGTGATAGTCGTTAAACTAGTTGGAAACCTCCTAGGCCGCTTGAAAACTTCAACAGTAGGTTGACCACTAGCCTACCTCCGCCGATCCGCAGTGGGCACGTGTGGTGGAGTATCTGCTCATTCCCTATCACCCTGAGAAAGGAGGTCTGTGCTCAGTAGTAGGACACTATAGGCTCATGATGATGATATACCAAATCTGTCGACTTATAACTAGTTTATTATTAGAGACCTCTTTGCATAAAGCTCCCACTACATTCACATCAATGAAACCTACCATATAGTTAGCCTCCATGCTATTCTGCATCGCGAGGTGGTGCTGGTGCGCGAGGGCAGCGGACAGCTCGGCGTCCTCGGTGGACGCGTCCGAGCGCGAAACGGGGCTGTGCTGCGGCCCGTACGCGCCCTCCACCGGACCGTTGCTGAAACAACACGACCGCACTTTATAACAACGGCAAACACAGGAAACTCACTCGTGATTGCCCATGACAAGATTGGCGGACGGTCATACGTCACTATCGATCACATAATTCTGCTGCGATCAGTTTCTATTTGAAGCTTGCAATTGCCTACTAACGTTCTGAGAGCTGTAATTGCAAACTGCAACAAGTATGTACTTAAACATTTGCATTTCTTGCTTTAATTTTGAACCTCGCTATCTATAGCTAAAGAATCTTCTTTTGGTCAGTGTTAGCTATCTTTCAATCTTCGACATAATTCAAAATTTATATCAAAGGATAAATTTCCAGAACTATTCCAAGATACACTTGCCGGAGTCTTCAAAGTTGAAGTGTATTCCGAACCTGTAACGTTCATAAGTGCCTTATCAGGGCCTAAACTGATATAATGACTTTTTGTTTTTTTTTTCATCAATCAACAGCTTTCTTCCAATATAGAGGATATTGGAAGAAAGCTGTTGGTATTTGCGATTCAAAAAAGACTAATGTAATTGAGCTAATTAGTTCTACAGGTCAATAACAATATGTGGCCAATATCAGAACTTGTAGGATATAAATTATTGTGGAGATTTAATGAACGCAAAAACTATTGTTGAACAACCTTTCAATTCTAAGGCATTCTAATATTTCATCTATTTTTCCCGCGAATATTATTAGAATATTCCTATTAACAAACGTCATTTCGACGACATTGGCAAATTGAAAGGGAAGAAAATAATCATAACCGTATATTATCTAACATGAGACACCGAACGAGGAAAAAGTCAATAGGAAATGTGCTCGTATGTCATTGATGATATTCTATTGAGTGAAATCAGAGGAGGCCTATTGTGTAACGCGTATTACATCGCATATTCTTAGTGATAAAACATTTTATCTCATATCAAGTCGTAAAATTAGAGAATGGATTCGATCTACCTATCTGACAAATTGTTTGTATCGTTAAGTAATCGGGGGGCACGGCAGTGCCCCCGCCGAGTCGAGCGCGAAGCAAACACTGCCGTACCATCCTTTACTGGAACCATTTCGCCGCATTTTCAGGCCCCTATTTGAGAACCTCTGGATAAGACCCGAACGCAGAAATTTTTGTCATCCAGTAAGCTATAATCACATACTTAAAATCCAAAATTTCAAGTCTGTAGGTAGTTTAGTTCCGAAGTTAAGCGAAAGCAAAGTTTCACATTTATGACACTCACTCACTCACTCATGATCATCAAAATAGAACTAGTACTTCCCATAAACTCAGAGAGCTGAAATTTGGTACAGAGTTAGGTTTTAATGACCACATAAAGGGAAAACTATAAAACCTAGGATAATCGAAGATCTGGAGTACCTGGTGACCCTGATTAGAAAACACAAGAGCCCAACCAAACTATTAGAGATCGACATACCGCCTTTACAAAAAATATTCAACTTGGTGGGCCGCTTCATTTTCTACAAAAAGAAGTGAAATCCCATCAAAAACATTCTGTAAAAAACTAGCCAAGTCTCGATGGAGCTGCTTTTTTATCTCTAAAAAGTAATGAAATCTAGACAAAGTCGTGCCAAGTCTAAGGTTCCTTACTGCGATTTCTTTATTATTATAGTTAATGTTGTGTGACTTGGCCGTTGAAGGGAACACAAGGGTACAAAACCAGGTGTTCCATGACACCATTGCACCAATCTGTACTTGTACCCACTAACGTATAAAGAATGTTCAACGGCCAAGTCACACAACATTAACTATAATAATAAAGAAATCGCAGTAAGGAACCTTAGACTTGGCACGACTTTGTCTAGATTTCATTACTTTTTAGAGATAAAAAAGCAGCTCCATCGAGACTTGGCTAGTTTTTTACAGAATGTTTTTGATGGGATTACTCTGAATCCTTATAGCAGCAACGTGTAATTGTGAAATCGAGTGATAAGATAATATAATATGCTATAGTAGACGTAGACATTAAGTGCATCAAACATGAACTAGGCTCGATTCAATTTAAAAATATAATCAATCAATAAGCTTTCGTGACCAGACGTTGAACGCACTTGTACGCCGTAACTTGGCAACATGTGGCCGGTCAAATTAAAAATATATATACAAACACAATAGCCAGGGAAAGTTATCGGCCAATAGTTTGTACTCAGTTCCTTGCCAGATTTTGGTTTATGATAGACATTTCAATTTAGGAACCGGCTATAGGCTTGTGGTGTCTATTTTAATCAGTATTCGTCAATCTTCGATGAAAAAGAAAATAAACACCTTAATTTAAATATCCTTAATAAGTACAGAGATGTCAAATTCTCTGGGTAATTTGATTTTGAGATACGAAATCCTAGCAAGCCAGTCGTAGCTTTCACGGCTTTCAGACGATCGATACATGGCTCCTCGTCCAAGAAAACGTATGAATGCACCTGATGCATCGATCTAACAAGACAATCTCAAAACAATGATAATTCGAAACAGGCACTTGGATAGCGTTGAGAATGACAATCCAAAAACAGAATCTGCTATCGGTAACACCTTGCCATTTGGCTACAATCAAAGATATTAAAGGAATTCAAGGATAGGACGATTTCTACTAGCCAGGAATGGATTGTGATTTGTGTAATTTGATATATTTTTAATAGATGATTGAATATCTTGCTATAGAATGCGAACTTTAGCCTAGAGTTCAAATTTCGTCTCTAAATAGGCATGGCCTGTTAATATCAATTAAATTTTAAGAGCACCAATTAACGAAACATCAGAGGCGTTTAGCGTGCAACTAAATATAGGGGATATATGATTAATGAGCTTCCATCAAGCCTGATGCAGACGGCGAATTGAATTATTAAACGCTACAATCGGAGCTTTAGCAAATAGCTTAAGTTCAATCTGACTATTAAGACAGTGTTTTAATAATTGACATTGATATGCAGAATATAGATGGAAGGAAATTCATGTATGATCAGAATACTAATGAATCTACCGTAGAATTATTTTCAGGTCGCATATGGTCTCGTAAGCTGAATCATGTGTATGGAAATTGATTACAAGATATATTCTTAAATCTTCTTTTACTAGTCGGGTGTTGGATCGGCTTATGTCGTGTCAAATCCATTAAAATCAAAATTAAAATATACAGGAGATTCATATCTGTGGTTAAAGAATTATCCTACAACATGTCCAACATTATCCAACTGGTGTGCACAACGCTTGCAGGAAACGAGCGCGCAACTTCTCAACTAAATCTCCATAATGTAGTTCACTAACATCTACTAGTTTGCTACAATGCATTACTATGATTCGAGTTTATTGAGCGCGCTGAGCGCTCATTGGGGCTCTTTCACATCCGAGTAACTATCATAGATTCACAGACTAATCAAAATGCTACAAGCATGTGCTGGTCTGCTAATATGGTGTTATTGTCATTGAAGCAAAGTGTTACGCACAGTGTTACGTGATTGTTGGTATTTCCAGTGGAAAGCAAATTAATGCGATTTTTACAAGACTTACAAGAAAAAATGTTGACCATCTCCGGTGATATTTTCGGCGCCATGTAGCTAGGTGTGGTGTGAGAGCCACTTTGTTACAAAGGATTTAGTGAACATTCTAAAAGAATTGTTAAACTTGTCAAAGTAATGCTGAGTCTCAGATTCAATAAATAGCTGACACAGCCCTATCACGAAATTCTCGTCCAGTTGAAATTCTTTATAAATTCGTCATACTGTCCTCAATGAGAACCACAACTTGTTCAGAATTAATGATGTGCTTTTTATCATTTATTTTTGCGATATCCAATCCACATATTTTCTCGACTATCTATTGTCGCACAGCTTTTTTCGAAGGCAATTTTTTCGTTGATAAAAGTCGCTTCATTTTCACAGTTCTAGTATGACCAAACCCTAACCCGAGTACCGTAAGTTTTAGCCTCGAATTAGCCGCCTCACATGCGTAGCGAGCGCTAATTGTCGACTTGTGTGCGAATGTAATTTAGGGCTTTGTGTGTAACGAAACACCGCTATGAATATTACAATATCCTGGAATAGCTGGAACTGTTGATTTATAGCATTTATCGATGCGCCATCGTGTTTCTGTCACATATCGTTTCGACAGATTTTAACCATTGCCGGTTCGTCCCGGATTTGAAACTGACTAGGCGGAAATTTTTAAGTCTGACATATTACGGGATATACGGCTTTAGAATAGCAACTAAATAATTTCGGACATTGGTAAGTTTAATATTACCTAGTCTGTGTTGTGTGGAAATGTAATTTCTTGTGCAGATATTTTAGATGGCAAAGCCTAAGATAGAACACTTTTGCCGTGAAAATCCCTAGTTTTTAGGAGACAGGAAACAGACACCGAAAGCAATTCTACTGTTTTGCAATCCGCATTATAAATGAGGATGCAAAGCGTTGTATCCATCCGTATATGTTCGGTATGTCAACAATGTACGGGTGAACATTTCCCCGGCGTCTTGTGGTTCGGTGTATGGGGGAATCAAGTTGAATAATTCTTGCGCCCACTTCCCAAAATGTACCCAGTAGAAAACTGATATACAAACAAACTTTATACGAAGGCTAATCTCACGAGGCTTGACCATCAAGCCTTCGCCATCAACATTCATCTTAACTACAAAATCGTCTCCGATGAGTTTCCTGAAACGGCGATCTATTGTATTGAGCCAAAGGCGTCAAACTCATGCTTAGCAGATCCATCCCAGAGATGCCAGAAATCTATAGCCAAAACTTTTCGAATGCTATAACTTTTATTAACCTCTTTATACCTCCTCCTTATGGTTTCATTTAATGTCGTATTGTCGTATCCACCCCGTATAATAAATTTTCATATCGCCAGATATGCTTGATTTGCCATAATCTCACCTGTTGGATAGTAAATAGGTAACGAAAGAGGCAAATACGGAAATCAAGTTCAAAGAAGAGGTTCTTATTAGAAGCAAGCATATATTATGGATAGCACTACCACATATTACTATAAACTAACCATATTGTGGTACGACTATGCCTTCGACGGAATATATTGCTAGAACCAAATATTGCACACAATTTGAAATTGTAATGTATTCACAAATAAGTAAGGGTTGGGAATATGGGACCACGGCTTTATCAATGAAGTTTTATTGATTAGTTTCTTCCAGTACATTTTCTGGAAGGACTCGAGACAATTCTGGTATTTATAACGTCATCGCATCGCCTCATTGCATAGGTACTACGGACACATTCTTCAGAATATGACGTCACCGGGCGCATCGACCGGCGATAACTTTTGTCTTTATTGTTTTTTACTTTCTTTGGGTTCACTACTTTATCAACCCGTCGCTACTCGCGAGGGACGCGCGTTCTATTATAACAATTGATGTCATTGTTATATTTTTAACCGCGAGCCAAAGTATTAAAAGTTCAATATGGTCATGTGCGGAGGAAAAAGTCGTCGATTTTTTTTTGGTGCTAACCTTACTTACGAAAATAAAGAAGTTTATCTTTAGCCTCATAACTCTTAACAGGACTTGGAGCTGCATGATCTTTTAGAAAATAAGAAACAAGACATTAATTTTGGACTCGCACAGGTTACACAAAATATAAAAACGCGCATTACATACGATTTAGTTACACATGCGGGGCCGAAAGGGCAACTTTCTTAGCATAAGATGCAGTGCAAATATTTTTTTAAGTATCGTACAAATAAAGTTCATTGCTAGTTTTAATATGTTCCACAACTTGCATGTTTTAAATTATAGGACAACCAAGTACCTACCATTAATCCCATAATAACAGTCGACTAAAACACCACCTCACCAAATACACGTTCGCATACACAGCCTAATGGGCATTCATTACGATATGATTAATAACAAACATTACAATAAATATGCGTATAATTTGGTACTGTACCTATATGGAATAAAAAATCATTTGTCTGTCTATGTATTATTTTAGGTGCGAAATCTCCAATCCAATCCAATTCCGAAACTAGTCAGTGATTTTGCATTGATTATGAAAAGTTGGTGTGGAATTGGCCGAATTTTCAAACTAAATGAGCGTCAATGCGTTTTTGGCTCATTGTTCTACGCCACAGCTACGCCGCCAAAGATAAACACTCATCACGTTTACACCAAGCCGTTTTTAAATGACCTGTATCACTGAGCAAACCCACGGTCTAAAATAAATGCTACTTTCTGCCATCACTCATTGTCACGTTAAACATTAACGGCTCACGACTCGAGCTCGCATTATCTACTTGACGATTATTGCTGGACACAAACACTTTCCCGTACCTCATCATAACTTGTGATAATTTGCTACCTTGAACGATTTAACCTCTGGACCTGCCCTAATAGTGACCGCGCCTACACCCCTTTCGCCACGAACCATGCTTTTTAGGCATGGTATTGAAAAAAATAATGTCAGTTGTCGCAGTATAACATTCAATGTCATCGAGAAAACATTAGGAGAAAATGACGAAATGTGCCGTGAAATCACGTAGAAATTATAGTGGTGGAAAGAGCAATATTTAATTTCACAAGTAAGTATATTTTTATTGCAGTTTTACAGGTAATTTACATTAAAATCATTTTAATTCAAATCATGCATAAATATTATCCAACCATATTAAATAAACCAAAACTTCCATGTGATAATACCGAAAACTATCACTTTCATACATAGTCGGCTTATATCCTTCATTCATTATTATTATGACATGATTGTCATATTAGAACTAGTGCTTTACGCTGTCGAGAAAAATATCGATAATAATAATAAAAACGAATGAAAGATTTTGCGTACGCAATATATTACCTGATTACGTCTATGTTAAACTTTACGATAGGTAAGTTATAAACCACAGAGGTATAAATATCTATTTATTAGGGCATACATTTCCAAATTATTTTTATATACCACCTCAAACTTGCAAGTTTTTTTAAATTTAGGTGTTACCTAAATATCGTTGAAAATAAAACTAGCGTTAAGTGTTACCTAATTAGCTTTAAGGCGCCGATCCCACAGAGAAGAGTTCTAGAGTTCCGCGTTCCGAGTTCTGCATTCCGCGTTGACTGTAAGCTATATGGGGCCTTTGAAAGTAAAAAAAGTGTATGATGTGCGATCAGTAGCGAATATTGCAGAACTCTAGACTACTTACTGTGTGCACAATAGTCATCACGGAATGCAGAACTCGGAACTCGGAACTCCAGAACTGTGGGATCGGCGCCTAAGGGTTACTTATTATTTAAGAGTTGTTGGCGAAAATGGGCATTAGGGTTCCATACCAAGGTCTCTTTAAATACATTATATGAATAAATAAATTAAATGCATGTTCCCTATTGTCTAAAAAATATCTGTAGCATGCCCCTACAAACAGAACAAATTGTCAACATAATAGGTCAAGTTGTTTTATTATTAAGTATTACCAATGATTTACTACTACTTTCCGCTCTACAGCTTTTTTCCTATTTTGTGCCAAATTTATCCGTTTAGCTGTTTATACATGATTAGTTTCAAACATCGATATCTTAAACTAACTTTCACATTTATAATATCAGTAAGATGCCATAATCTAAAAAGTTAGTAAACGATAACTAATAAATAAAATACCTATATGACTTATTGCAAATAGACGGAAAATAATTATGTTACTTGCCATACCGTACCGAAAATCGTTCATTCGTTCATCGACTTACCGTATCGACTGTGTCATGCACTAGTGTAAATGTAAATTTTGTGTATGTAGTTCGTAAAGAAATTTCGTATTTGTTGTAATTAGAAAAGGAGAGCGTGCTATGCAAAAATAGTATAAATATATAGCACACAAATAAAATAGTAGTATGCGTGAAGTATAAATACACACGATTCTGCATTCGTTGTAATAATTACGTAAAATAGATCTTTGTGAGAGTGACATCCCCCCGCAAAAGTTGGTTGAACGTGATTTCATACTAATTTGTCTTGCTTCACGTCCAGAGGTTAAATCGTTCAAGTTTGCTACATTCTCAAGGGATTGTTACTTTTATATACTTACAGAACCTATGAGCCAATGAAGAACTTTGCTGAGGGTAGGAAAATTTTGGTAATGACATGGAAGTAAACAAATTTTGTACAGATGTATTGTTTATTTGTATAAGGTTTAGTTTATTTCTGGAACTACGAAAGCCGTTTCTAAAAACCTAAAAGCAGAAACGGAATAATAAAGGCATTCGTCCCGGAACCGCTGGTGACACCGCGAGACGACCTGTATCTTTTACAAGGTGCACCGCGGTAAACTAATCCGAAAGGTGGTGGTCAGAGAGTAGTCAACTTACTAGTTTTGGAGTAAAGTTGGCGTGTGTCAAAGAAGTATTGCAATACAATACATACATAATATTCCTCACATGTAAGAAAGCATAAATTTTCAATGATTTTTCCCTTGGCGGGCGCTTCGGAAACGGTAAACGTTCATGACCAAGCAACGTTTACTAGATTTTGGTTCATCATCATCATCACCATCAGCCTATAATGTCCCACTGCTGAGCACAGTCCTCCTTTCACAAATGAGGGTGAAAGGGAATGGGCAATACTCCATCACACGTGCCCACTGCGAATTGGTGGAGGTAGGCTAGTGGTCAACCTACTGTTGGAATTTTTCAAGCCGCTTAGCAGGCATCCAACTAGCTTAACGACTATCACAATTAAGTAATAACCGGGACCAACGGCTTTACGTGCCTTCCGAAACACGGAAAACGTTCGATTTGAAATACCCTAGGCGGTCACCCATCCAGGTACCGACCACGACGGTGGTAGCTTAACTTTGCTGATCGATTAAAAACGGCTAATCATGCTACACCACGAGCGCTTCTTAAGATTTTGGTTACTGCTGATAAAACGCGTAATATGTGATTATATGGAAGTATTTGTTTACAATCAACCTCACAGTTGCTGCGCAAATGTTACAGTGCTTATGTTAATTCATACGCTACAGCCTGCCTGGTTGCGGTCATGATCGCAGTGCTATGTAAACGGGACAAAAACACAAATGACCACACGGTAATGACATGGTGTTAATACTATACAATAAGTCATAGACTCAATTGTTTTAAGAGAAATAAAATCTAGTTTGAATCAAGATCTTCCATTACCGCAAATTACGCTTCGATACCAAAGACATGACAGAAGAAATGCCATCCCTTAAAAGTCATGCCTTAAGTCTGATCAAACAAACAACACGATGGATTGTGATTTTAATAATTAGGACTATTCATTGTTACCAAATTCCAGAAATTAGTATCACCAGTAGAATCTATTCCCATTGTCTTATGGCATGTTATTCTATGTCAAAACTGACCAAAACAAGCGTTATTAAGTGCAATGTGAAAATTGATACATTGACCGAAACAAAATCGGTTCCCAAGTCAGCTAAAAAAAGTTGTAGTTACCTAGACTAGAGTAAACTATTTTAATACGAGTATCATGATCAGCCAACAGAAAACCGCCGGTAGACTTTGGCCTATCCCAATATGTGCCAAAACATCCGGCCTCAGAGCTTCCGGGCCTCCACCCCTCCACGGCCTACAAGTCAAACTTAGACTGAGAACTACTACGTAAATCAACTGCGACGTAGGTATTAAACTAAACTATTATGTACAAAATCGAAGAGCAAACATTGGTTGGTCCGCGTACGGAACAGTCGCGAGCCCACAAAGTTTCTAATATCTGTTTTCACAACGTGGGATCTAATTTAGAGTTATCCTCCCAAAGGAAAAGTTTTTAAGCACTCTATTTAATATGATGGCGTTTTACATATAAATGTAATTTTTCTTAAACGTTTATGAAATTTCCCTTAGAATTCCAAATTGATTTCATTAAATAGATGATGCCAATCATAACCAAATATACAAATATCCAAATCCAAGGGTGTCCAACTATATATAGCTCATAAACTAGAAGACTCATTCCTGATAGTACCTTTCTAATTCAGTCCTTGATCCAACGCTGTACTTTCAGATTTTACGGCACAAAATTTTTAGCAGTGCAAGTAAGCTATGCTAAAATAATCTATACCTACATGAAATGAAATAAGAATAATAAAAATATTATTAATATTCTCATTTATTCCAAAATACTTTCACTTATCGACAGGCGAGACCCGTTGAACCTACTACAAATTGTTTACAGTGTTAACTAAACCAAGCCCACTTTCTTCAACATCATAAAAGTACAAGTTATGTCAGTATGTAAAATTAACAAACAACACATTTGCGATAACACACGTTAGGTGACCTCAAACGAAGCTAAGCTGGGGCACAGTTCATAGCGATAACTACGACTAATTGTCAATTATAATAACATGCTGATTGCTGACATGGTGTAAAAATGAACGTGTCACTTCACAGCTCACGCTTACCTCTTCCTTCGTCTCAAACTACGGGGAAAATATTCGCACATGCTAACATTTCAATGCCTCCACGCAAAAATTAACCATTCCAACTCCTAGAAATACAGTTTAAGTGAAACCATTGAATTAGAGTGAAACTTATTTTGTTATTTTGGTAAGAAATTAGAATACGAAACTTGGGAGTAAAATTGTTCGATGTAGATAATTACAGTTGCATTCTAAGGTTTTTTCAAAGTTGTGTGCAATGTGGAAGTAATGTTTGTATGGGAAATTATATGGCAGTTGCCGATAATCGTATGTAACGTTGTTTTCATGACCGTACCGATTTTGATGACTTTTGGCAGATGGGTTTGGATCGCGAAGGGAAACATGCACAAACCCAGTGGTAGACCCTTGGGGATCAGACAGTTCTCCATTATTTTTATTTTATACTAAAAGTTTTATACAATGTAAATTATCGGAAAGAGTAATCTTGTGTAGGTGTTAATCTAGAGCAACCATACTCAAAGTGTGCTACGCGGAGCCCTACCTAAGGGTTACGCAATTACTGGCCAAAATACATTCTCCAGGAACTCAATTTAATAAATAATTTGAAATAGTTAATTTGATTAAGATAGTAAAAAAAAAAACCTATATTATTTTAGTTCTCCATCAAATATTTCACTTACTAAAAGGCGTCCGCAAAAAAAGTTTGAGAGCCGCTGATCTAGTTCTAGAGATATCCATACAGTATACTAAAATACTCTTATGCATGTCGATGGCGCGCTGCGAGTACTAACTAGGTACATCGATCACTCAATAATATTTGACGGGTGCTAAACATGACATGAATGAGAACTCAGCGTAATCGAACCACGCCAAACACCAGATATTACCTACTTTAAAGAGTTACAAGACTTGAGCTCGTATCTTGACAAAATCTACACAAAGGTACCTACTATTCCTTATTCTGTGACACATGTCTTGGACAGGTTACGTTAGCCTACGCATGAACAAATGACTTAATTTGTAGATTTAGACCTTGAGTACTCGTTACGAGAGTAAATAATGTTCAGAGTAGTTCAGACTAACGATAAAATCGATTTAATCTAAAAATAGAACCTCAAAAAGGTGGCAAAGCACTTAAAAAACTGAGGAGGAGGCTCTAAGAAAATTCAATAATCTACTGGATTTTCATCATAAAGTAAATGGTGCTGATTCTGTTGTTCACAACTAAACTAATTTAGTATATTTTTCTAACGATGAATATAAGAAAAGGATGTAAGAAATTTAGTCCTGTCAAATTAGTCCAATGCTTGTTTTCAACGTAAATTTAGTCGCCATCAAAGTTGGTTACGTCTATTTTATCCGCGAATGAAGGACTTATTTGACAGCTTAAAATATGTTCAATCCCTTTTCAATAATGTTTGTAAGAAAGAGATGCGATGAGATAAATATTAGTTTAGTTTGTACGATTATTTATTCTGTTGTTTAGTGCGATTTACAAAAGAATCAGTACCAATGTAACTATTTTAGTCGAATAACTAACATCTCCAATTGTGAACGTCGAATGAAAATAAAGATTTAACGTAAGAATTAGTTTAAATCAGAACAAATAACGCTTATTTGTTCTGATTTAAATTGTGTACCAGCTATGTACAATGGCCGAGACGAGACTAGAATTAAAAATGTATGAAAACATTTCAATTCCCATCTAGCGCAGTCCAAATTGAATCTAGCTGGGTAGAAAATCAGATTAACGAAGCACAAACACTCCAGGGTGGATATCGTCTGTGATTGTGAATTATACGAGCTCGGTAGTACAAGTGTGCAAATCCCGGTGATATTCGACGTCACACGCTTGATCGAGTACGCTGTAATTGATATCCTGACAAACACCAACTTATCAGACTTTATTTTTTTAATCTGAGAGACGACTGGTGACAAAAAGTAAGTAAGTAACAGATAGCTTGAATAAAGCATGACTTAAAAAACACCCACAAATGAACTCCCCTCAATAATAGGTCAAACTGCCATATCGATGTGCTGAATTGAAGCCAGATAAGGCTTGCAATCCAATTTCTTGGTATCTAATCAAATCGATATCGATAGACATTAAAACACGTAATACGAAGCTATTGCAGTGCTTTACGTAACCGCAATTAAACGAACCGACTTAACGACATTACGTTTAACTAAATATAATTAATGTAGTTAATACAAATTCCACTGAATTCGCCACATGTTGGCAGCTGGCAAGAAACAGTATGGGATATCGATTGCATTCTAATGCTTGGGACTTGGCAGAGTAACACCCGCGGGAGAATTACTGGTAAGAGTGTTGATACACCGACCGAAGCACCTCCATTATAATGAGGCAACGAAGATAACTTGGTATTCACTTTACGACAGGATTGAGTTTCACCACAACAATAGGTTAGATGACTGAAAAAATATATTTAGTCCGTCATTTACATTATCAAAAATTTATTAGACACATTTTTGCTTATGGCACAGTTTTTACTCTAAGTGTCACGAGCCGCCACACACTTTATCTTTGTCAATTTTTTTATGATTTGGTAAAGCAAAAATACGTGTCCAATATTTTTTGATAACCTAACTGACGGACTAATTAGTTTTTTTTACCCAGCAATCATCCCTTTTAGTCAAAGATGATGTGACCAAAGGTAAGCATACAAAGCCTATACGGAACTGGCTCTAAAATGCTTGAACACACCGAATGCTCGGCACTTTGAAGGTGGAAGCCAACAGGGCATGCAGGTTCTACAAAATGTGGCTATGGTTTGCAACTACTTTTGCAAATATAACATCAGGTATACTGTTCTGTACACTAACACTAATAAGTAGGTAGTTCTTTTTTCTTTAGGTTCTGGAAATCTAATGACATACAGTACAATTATAATTATTGTGATCTTACCCTGCCTTAAATATTTCAGCCATTCTCGACCTGTGACTCAACTTATCACATAGTTCTTAATCTTTAACTTTTATATAATTTTAATTATTTTAAACAATATTTCTACGAGTTAATAATTCAATATCTAAATAAAACAACTCAGATGCCACCTGCTCCAGTTGATTTCGATTGCTCGACACTCGCATGCCTCACACACGCCTTGCTCTTCGTCTTCGCCTCGGTTCATGTGTTACACCCCTAACTAGTACCAGCCAGTAATCTACACGTAGTGTTGATTTACTACCACCCCAAACTACTAATCTATTTACTCGATTCGTTTCAAGGCTCTTACTTAGGGGTTGTTTAGAGTAGCTGGAGATTTTTCCAGTACTTTTGCATCTACTATGTGATGTTGCATAAATATTCTGGATAAAGTGATAATCATAATAAACAATTTGAATTTTACGAAATCGATGTATTTCCAACTTTCCTTGCTTGCCAACTTGATTACGGAAATAAAGATAATATACTAAGAAGTTGACTTGATATTGCGTAATTTATTGTTATTTGGAATATATTGTTGAATGTGTTTTACTTGTATGTTTTTTTATTTTGTTATTGTATCCCCTTACTCATAAAACGTTATTTAACTAAAAAGCTGATTAAGTGGTCACCTAAATAACGTCAAATTGTTTGACAATGACAGCAAGGTGACGTTATTTATTTGACCATTTATTCAGTAGATTTAGTTAAATAGTGTTTATGAGTAAGGCCGGTAGTGTTCAACTATAATCTCTCTCATCTATACTAATATAATAAAGCTGAAGAGTTTTTTGTTTGTTTTTTATTTGTTTTAACGCACTAATCTCTGGAACTACCAGTCGGATTATTTCGGAAAAGAGGCCCGTGCTCACAAGTGGAACATTATAGGCTGATGATGGTTAAAGTTGAATCGTTATTAACTTTGATGATCGCCCCATAATGAACATATTACCAATTAATCAAGACACTCGATTTGAATCATTTAATATTGAACAACATTACATCGTAACCCCTATTAGCCACCGTTAGCTGTTACACCCGGCTGGATTTGGAATTTGGAACGGTGTCAGGTGATTCTTTATCTCCATTTGGAGCGGGTTCCAATTACATCATACGTTTGTTTCCTGTTAGCGGGAACTTCTACCATAATTTCATTGTTATTTATATGTCTGTTATAATATATTTTCATGTTATCTAACTAACAGGGAGGAGCTTGCATTTACAAGCACCTTCAAATGGTATTCCGAAAAGTCTCGCAAAATTGCAACTACTATTATTATAAAAACTATGATTATTCTGAAGAATAGATAAAGGGTCTAACAAAATCCCTGAAGTTTTGGACCAAATTATTGTTAGAGGGTAAAGATAAATTTAATAAAGCAACTCCTATTGTAGGTAACGTGTTTGAACAAACATAGAACGCGAAGAGCGACTGGTAGAGAAAAAGACATGATGGAGTTAACATTTTTTAGCCAGTCACTAGAATCCAGAACAAAATCCGAGGAGATTCATGATTTTATTGAACAGTCACACAGTTATTTATAAGGGCGTAAATATATCAGAGACAGAAGGATAGACGACCGCCAAAGGCAAAATAAAATGTCCACAAATAGCGTTTCGCAAGTTGGTACATCCAGACGCGTAGCGCCACTTGGGTGCACGAGTCGGTACAAATACTAAAAATGGGTTATTTTTAAACTTCTCAATTTCTTCCTTGACGCTATCTCGAAATGTTGCGGAATTCTCGCACCACTTCAAGTTGTACATGTCTGAGGATGCAATTCTAAGCGCATCCTTGCTATATTTAGCTTCCCAGGATCGCCATTTGGTTGATTTGAAGCTGATAGAAATATTTCTCCATGATATTACTAATGAAATCTTTAAGTTGGAGGATTTTTATGCAAATTCAAGGAGGAATCCTCAGCAATTTATTAACATTGGGAAATAGGTAATATACATTGAGTTAAGAACGATGATGACTGAATGCTCATTATCCGTGTTACATTTCCCGCCTCCGAAACCATTGAACAATTCATCAAAATACAACGGGCCGCGCCGTTCCCATTATCGGGGATACATAATTCAGATATCCCCCAATTATTGTTCGCTTAATAGGATAGATTGTCCGGTAAAACCGTCAAACATCCAATCAAGCCTGCGGCTTGAATGGTGTCATGTCAACTGTTCACGAGGCCGAGGTGACCTCACTCCACGAGATGGCTCGCTAAATGGAACAGTGACTATCTGTGCGGCCAGTGTTTTTACTCACAAACGTACATTCATAGTACGACGGGCGGTGGCAGTACACAACAATGGAACATTGTGGTTTGTCCTGCGAATCAATGCGAGGGCAAGCTCGTGATAGCTTATTTGTTTGCTGTAACTGTAATGGCTCAATCATAAGACTAACAATAGGTATAATGAGTTCTAGTATGGAGGTGTGAACAGGGAAAGCCGACATTGATAATAATGGTTCAATTGTAAAAAAAAACGATTAGGTTTCGTTGTGGTCTAAGTTGTTGTACATTGATCAGTAGGGGAAAAACCTTCAGTCTAATCATAAGAATATTAGTCAAAAAGAAATATATTGTAACGAATAGTCATCGAAATGAGTCAGGTACCTACCTACTTAGGTAGATAATATGTGCAATAAGTAATCCAAAGGTTACTGTTGTAGTACATAAATTGTTATTGAATAAATGTGTTAAAAATAAGCTGTGACCCGCGGTTTCACCCGCGATCACATTATATAATATCCACAATATCCATTCTCCAGGATACAATGGCTTCTTTTATATAATACCTACATGTAAGTTTATAATTTTGATTGAGAAAATTCAGTAGCAAAATATCCCAGCTTTTACTTAAAACTAAAAATTACGATAGTAAAACCGTATAGTAAAAAAAAAAACAACCTCAAATAAATTATAGTTCAAAATTATGAAATAACATTTTTGTATAAACAGGAAATTAGCCAACAATGACGTCTCGAGTCGCGACCGCGAACGTAGGAAATAATAGCTAATATTTTATTTTTATTATTTCATGATAGTTTTGATACTACGGTTGAGACCAGAAGATAACCGTTGACAAAATATGTGGTTAATCTTCACTATATAAAAATGCATACTTTGGTGACGTTGAAACGCTGCATTTGGGCGTTCCACGAAAGTATCCTATTGGTTCCTAGAAGTTATGGCAACCCTACTAATATAATAATATAAGAGTATCATTGTCAGTCAACATAAATATTTATAGGATCTCTGGATTGGTATACTCCCAAACTCCTAACAAGTTAGCACCTAATTTAAACTAGAAACATGTTCAGTCATAGTTATGTGTCTACTAGGCCAGCCTCAGCAACTTGTGACACGGACTGAGTACGTTTGGTATCTATTGAAATGCCAAAGCTTTCAGCGGTTGTACGAACTGTGTAGTATAGACGAGATATGCCATTAATATGTATTGTATGTCCGAAGGCATTATTCGAGTTGACGAGGATACTGGTAATTCAAAGGAATATTCTATTAACGAGTTTATATAACACTATTTATTATGAAGCCTTCTTATCTAAGGTTTTGTAATGATGAAACTCGGAACGCGGATTATAATATAACGGACTAACGCTAGAGTCACACATTAAGAGGACTCAATTCGTCATACTTTTCATACAAAACCTCTGTACTTATTATGGCGTTGTTAAACATTTTTCGTTAGATGTTTTGAACAAATTAGTATCTTGTGCACTTTATCTAGCCGTGTAACTAGGCGTAATTTAAAAAAAGTATGAAGCAAATTCAGTCAAAGCCTCCGAAAAACAGCGTTTTTGCCTGTACTTTGGCCATATCTAATGTACCTATAAATTGTAAAAGTAAAGAAAACGTTAAGATACCAGGCTTGCAAATGTATTGGAGATTCTAAATAACTAACTTTTTTTTCACAAACTTGTAAGATTTTTTCACAAGAAGTATGCTCCTGGAACAAGTTTTATGAATGCGAAATCATGAATGATGACCTAGCGAAGCGGGCGCGAGTGATCAGCGGAATTTACCGACTGATAATCGACGGCTATGATGCTGTCTCTCTTTTTTCGCAGTCAAACATTACGTTGGATGAAACAACAAGCTTTTAGACTATGCTTGCGTCGAAGTTGCGCCGGCCACAGAGGGCCACCTTAAGAAAGTTTATATATAACTACCACAATAAATTTAACTTTGTATTCATCACATACATATTTCAATTACCCACCCACCTCTGAGTCTAGTAAAATCGAAATAAGTGAAGTGAGCGAAAAAGCCATAGCAACAACAATAGGTGGAGCCAGATGACGGGCCAGTTGGCGCAGTTGGTTAAGGTTCACCTTACGCGCCGCAGGTCGTGGGTTCGATTCCCACACAGGACATGCATCTGTGTGCATGAACATGTCTGTATGTCCTGAGTCTGGGTGTAATTATGTATATTAAGTATGTATTTACAAACAAAAAGTAATATATGTATTATATCAGTTATCTGGTCTCCATAGTACAAGCTCTGCTTAGTTTGGGATCAGATGACCGTGTGTGAAAAATGTCCCAGGATATTTATTATATTTATTATTTTATTTTAGATAGTTTAGTACTTTTAATTCTTGAGCTACTGTTACAGCGCCACGAATCGATGTTAAAAATTTAAATACACAACTACAAAAATACTCAATCACTAATCACGAAAAGCCTTACATATAAAACGCTACACTGAATGGTCACGTAAATAAATAACGTTACATTACTGTCATTGTTAAACAACGAGACAATTTAATCAGCTTATTATTTAAACAGCGTTTTATGGATATTCCACTACCTCTAGATTTAATCTAGACAGATTTCAGTCATTATTGCGAAAGTACGTGAGCTAAGCAGAACGCATAATGCTCATAAATAAAAGATATGCCAGACTGAAGGCGCTACACAAAGAAATTAATTACAACAACACCTGATAGCAGAATAGAGGCATAAGAGAGGTATCTTAGTATGAAGAATACGAGAGCCCGCAGACTACAAAGGGCCTACTACGAAAAACGATACACGATATTCCGATCATAGTTGTCAATCAATTAGCCAATAGAATTTCACAAAAGTTACGTCTCGTCAGTTTTGCTGCAATTCTATTGGTCAATCTTTGACAACGATATCAGACGTTCTTTTGGCTGATAGTTTAGTCGGAAAATGTATGCAAGAGATCCGAAGTTGTACGAAATCCTAAGCGGGTGCTCAAAGTAGTGCAACTTAATGTAAATGGATATAATTTAAACTTTTCAATAGCATTACTCACAGATTACAGAATAGTAAGCAGATCGAGCGCGCGGAACACGGGAGTGACGCCAACACACCAAATACGGATTCAAAAGTAAATACAAACTCGAGTCAGTACTAAACAAGGCCTCGTGTTGTTACTACGTCACAAGTGTCATAATTTATCTTAAAAATTATGCCGTCCTGCATTTTGAAAAATTGTAAAAATTGTTCCCAAAAACAAAAAAAGCGAGACGGAATATCGTTTCATAGGTAAGTATAGATATTTTCACTAATTTGTATTATTTTTCCGTGTATTTGTTACTGATGACTAGGAACACAAAACCTCAACAAAAATCGGTTGGTGTTGCTAGGTTACATTGAAAGTATTTTCCTTGAAGTTGTGGTATTCGGACTTATTTCTGCCAGTGTCGAGTTATATTATAATTTCCAGTCACAACAATTATCACTTTCACAGTCCTCAGTCAGTCACCGTCCATAAAAGTAATGTTTTACTACAATGGTGGTTGTTGTACTAAAACTCTTCAAGGACTTTCTGAGACAACTTGAAAAGTCACGATACACATAATTCATTTAATTTCACTTCACTGGTGCACATGGATGATCTTTATTGAGTGAAATACCACCGAAAATACAAAATAAAACTCAAAATACACGAATTTATGAAAATAAAAATGAAAACGCAACGTCACTCTACAAGTTCCCACCAAAAAGTCCTTTTAGTTGTTTACCTTACTTATTCTTCCATGATAAAATTGAAAAATAAATGCAAAGCATGTTTTTTTGATGATTCGCTTTGTGAATTTGTGATTTGAAATACCCATTTTACAAACAAAAACTTATCTTATCCTAAGGAGGAACTAACAACGCCATTTCGAAATGTCAATCGCTATTCGTCAAAGAGAATATTAACATTACTTTCATTGGTTGTTTGCTCCACCAAATGCGATAACAGCGACTCTCACTGGGCCAGATAAGCTTGTGGCACTATCGGAGTGCAACTTTATAAGTCGCAAGTCCGGCCTTATGGAGTACTGCTGTCATCTGTGGGCGGGAGCACCTGGATACCAGTTTGGGCCTTTAGACTCGGTTCAGCGTCGTGCCACCAGAATTGTTGAAGATCCCGAACTCACAAGTGGTTAAGAGCTCCTCAGTCTGAGGAGAGACTTTGCCTCCTTATGTGTATTCTACCACTTGTACAACGGAGAGTGTTCTAAAGAATTGTTCGACTTGATGCTCACGGCTATCTTCCACCATCGCAATTCTCGCCATCGACATCCATCCATCACACATTGAAACCAGAATGGTTTCGAACTGTGCGGGCTTAACGGAGCTTCCTTCCGCGGGCGCTCAGACTGTGGAATGAGCTCCCTGCCGTGGTTTTCCCAATGGAGTACAGCATAAGGTTCTTCAAAAAGGGTGTGAGTGAAGAGATTTTTGCAGACTCGGCAACGCGCGAGTGATACCCCTGGTGTTGTGTGTCCATAGGCTACGGTAACCGCTTTCCATTAGGCGGGCCGTATGCTTGTTTGCCACCTTAGTGGTATAAAACAAAATATCATTGAAAGTACAAAAAAATATTTCACATAATTTTGTAGTCCAGTGACATATGTAACATATATCCCTATCTTGCTTTGTCCTTATTCTATGCAAATATTTAGTATTATGAATAATCCAGATCAAGATATCCACTTTCCAACACTATTTCTATAGGATCTAAAAATCCACATATAATTCGATGACAACTAATTTTAGTTTGACATTTCTAATTTTAGATATAATTTGACCTAAAACGTGACCAACAGAGTAGGAAAATTACACACTTAACTAAATTGAGTAACTAAAACGATATTAGTGCTGTCAAACTAAATTTTAGTTTAATCGTACGCCAACTGAATAGGAAACGTCGATTTGACACGACTTAAATTTTAGTAAAGAATAGTTTAGTTTGTGCCAACAGAATCGGCACCAATTACTATCCAATAAAAAACGTGGGAGTATTTCTTCATTATCCTGGCAGCCCTACACGTAACCTGGCAGCCCTAAACACACCCTGGCATCCCTAAACGCACATTGTCACACGTGTTCCTACAGTGCTCTCACGCACACATAGCTAAATACGAGCCTCACAGTGCTTGTCCCGTACATTACATCTGCCTACTATTCTGTAATCTGTGAGCATTACTATCAAAGGTGCAAAAAATGACTGCTTGGCTACAAAAGTGCTGATCAAATGCAACGAAAATTAGACTAGATAGACAATTTTTGACACTGTCGGATCTCTCGCAAATTCTCGAGAAAAAAAACTGGGATAAACTGAAAAGTATATGCAAATCACAGCCGGAGTTAAAGAAATCCATAGGATTTGATTATCTTGCCTACCAAGTAAAAGGGAAAATGAGAACGGTAGGTAAATAGTAAAAAGGATTATTTAAATTACTTCCACCTTACAGTTGTAAGTAAATTGAAATAGGGTTGGAATAAATGGAAAAATTAAATCGACATCAAAAGCTAGAAATGAAGAAAAATTAAAGGCTCGCTCGCTACCCTACTTCCAACGTTAATTTAAATAAATTAATACCCAGATGAGGTGTTTTCTTTGGTAACTTTTTTATGGTAGCGTAGCTTGAAGTGTGAATTCGGTTTCTAAAACGAGACCTTTATACGAGCAGTGATCAGCCGAATATAATTTTTATCATGATCAATGTATGAAGGGTTCGCTTATTATAATTTTGCGGTGGTATTCAAAACATTTTCATCTCTATTCTAATGCGTATAGAGTTGAAATAACATACGCCGTTTTTACGAGAGACATTCAATCTCGTAATTCGATCGAAAGTGTAATGCCAAATTCAGTAGCGGTATTTGGTTATCAAATAAAACGAATATACAGCATAAAGCACTTATCAGAAAATATTAAAAGTCAAACATTATCATGGTTTTGCTACCGTTTACATTGGGATTTGCGGCCCAATAAGGTCTCCTGGGTACCATTGTGTTGATTCAAAGATCTTCATAATGTATCGTGTTGGGACTTTGAATAAATAAAACATTATTGTCATATCGTAAATTATAGCTACGCAATGAAAAGTAACTAGGACTAATCCTAATCACAGATATTAAAAAAAAGTCGGATATATTCTCGCTAACAAAAAACTGTGTCACTCGAGTCGGCCACCACGCTGTACGTACAAGCCGGCACGCACACATTCACACATTAGTTGAGCGCGAGTAATCGTCTCTGTGTAAACGGCGAAAGAGTCTAATTTCCCGCGGAATAGCCAACTAAGGTGTGCGTGAGAGGTGGCCGACTCCATAGACACAGTTTTTTGTTAGCGAGAATACGTCCTCCGTAGTCTGTGATCCTAATCCTAACTATTATAAATGCGTAAATGCGAATGTGATTTTGTTTATTTGTTTGTTACGCCTTCACGCCTCAACTACTCCACGGATCATCATGAAATTTGGCATGCAGATAGCCTATGGTATGGAGAAGGACATAGGATATACTTTTTATCCCGGGTGAAACCGCGGGGGACAGCTAGTTTAGTATAAAATAGCGACTAATCTTTCGACTTTCTGCACTTGCTTTGAATTTTCAAACTCAAAACTCAATGATCTGATAGACACTTATATTATGTGGTTCTTTTTAGGGTTCCGTACCGAAGAGTGCCAAACGGGACCCTATTACTAAGACTCCGCTGTCCGTCTATCTGTCAGTGGGCTGTAGGTATCTCATGAACGGTAACACCTAGACAGCTGACATTTTCAGTTATTTCAGTATATTTTTGCGTTTTTTGTTTCATAGCAAAGTTGAGTTAGATAATAATGTACGGGACCCTCCGTGTGCGAGTTTGACTCGCACTTGGCCGGTTTTAGTTTTTTAATAATTTACTTTATTTTCACTGGCATGTCCATAGAGTACGAATAGTACAGAGCGACTATACGAGAGTACGGTCTGTGAGCCCGAGTACGGTCTAAATGTCTTGAAACGAAGTGCACGTACCTACATAGTTTGAACGTCTAAAATACGTATAATGAATGCCAATTTCTCGTTTTTATCGATACATTTACTAAGAACAAATAACAAGGAATCCATATCGACATTTTGTCTGACTGTAAATCAACTAATGTATGATATATCTGAGAATGCATCTGGAAACTGCTCACACTTCGCGCAAGGTAACGTTGTTAACGCTATCACTCTATAATATTCTAACTCTATGGTCATGTCATTCGGAAAATAACACGCGTCATCGACACATATTTATCAGTATTATAACTAGCCTTCTATAAGCTTCGTTTAATAAACCCTAGTAGGCCCAAGACCCTGATCATGCATTCCCCTACTATTCCTTAGGATCTGCTTTTGTGCCTTGTAACTACACACCGTACCTGGGTGACCTGGATCCCAACTCGGATCATCGGTTGATCGAGCCAGAAAACATGTCAAATTATTCGAGTTCAAACCTTATTACAGCAAAGTAGGTAGGTACAATACCTTTTTAGGATTTCAATTTCTAGCTACAGAAAGTATTTAAAAGTTGACTCACCGATACAGGGTTCCCGAATGTATTTTTTTCACGCCGTCCATGTCTGTTGTGGTATGCTTATCATGTCTAAACTTCCCGGTAGATACCTTAATGGCTAGTTAATGTATTAAAAAGTAATGTCATTATGAGCTGCTCTTGATACTGATGGTAGTTTCGGCTTCACCTAGAACAAAAAAAAAACATTTAATTCAGTTGTTGTTTTGGTAGTTTGTACTTGTACAATCAACAATTTACGCGGCGGTAACTTTAGAATATTATTACTAAGTACTTTAATCGATACGATCGATGTGCATCAATTGAACGCTAACAGAACATGCCAAAATATTATGAACACCACTAGTTTTGTCGAACCTAGGGCCGTTTATGCCCCAATACCTATCAAGATGACCAAAGAATCTTTCTACTCCAAGTCCTAACTACGTTTTATCAAACTGCTTGCATTGCAGTAGCAGTTTAAGGATGGTTACAATATCAATAAAGATTATCGATAAGGTTGCATCGTTATCAGTTTTGGTTATCGCCTTCCAAGATTATTTCGTCAGTCGCTTGGTATAAAATTACTTAGTGTTAGCAGACTACGTTAGCTTACGCAATAGGCATATAGGACAAATTCGAGGGAAAGTACCTACTCTTAACGCCGTCCGTTCGAGTTAACCTATGCTTTCCCCTACATCCTGCCCAGCGTAGGCAACTTAGTGTTTGTCTAGGTGTTTAGATAAAATTACTGGATTAACCTAATCTAATTCGTATTTGCGTTATTTATTTGAAATAATGTCGTATTTGCAGCGCAAGTTCCAATGTAAAATCATCATGTGTATAAATGTATAAATTTAAATAAATTAAAGCTTACTGAACCATCAATCATTTATCTATAAGGTTCAATATTGCATTGCAAGGACAAAAAGACAGAGACAAATCAATTAGAATTTTCATGTTTTTTATTTTACTATAACATGATTTAATAAATTAAGTAGGTTTTAATCCCACAATAATGGAAAGTATAATAATTGTCCATTGTTAATCTTTTCAAGAAACAGTTTCTGTTTGGTGCATTCACACTACTTGCATTTTATCAGGGTTAATTGCTAAGGCAATTAACTCGAAGTGTGGAGGCAAAATATTTATGATAGGACACCCAATGCATGTGGAATGTGGAAAGTTTTTAGACTAGACTAGAGGATGAAATTAAATAAGATTTTTACATTTTGCTTTGTCATAACATAAATATGTGGCCTTCGTTAACTTTTACTAATGAGTGTGGGAATATTTAAGTACTAGTCTTGTTTTTCATACAAATAAAGTTCATGATTTCCTGATGATGTTTTTATTTTTAACGTAAAATGTGTTTCTTATTATTCCTTTATATGTTTTTACTTTCTCATAAATAGGGATTATTCTGGTCCTACGATCAAGAGGTTTTAAAATTTAGAATAAAATGTGTCAAAGATTATATTCTTTTGGCAGAATTACCAAGTAAACTGACACTGAAATTACCCACAATGTTATACTATTTGGAATCTTGAAACTTATGATATTTATGGTGACTCTCCTGTTAGTCTTGAGTTATGAATATGTTAAAATAAATAAAAAAAAATACAACTGTAGAACTCTCCAAGTTAATCATTACCAGTAAAAAGCAGATTTATTGACCCTATCACTAATCCATTTAAAGGAAAAAGAAATACCAAGTGTACCATCAACCTGACATTGTATGCTGTACACATACTACATTAGTCATACATTTATTTAGTTGTAGATTATACTCTATTTCACATAGGATGAGTCGTCAAGGTCAAGTGTTTTTTACCAATATCTAGTGAAATTCCATTTGATTATTCTGAAATAATATTCACAATATTTCGTGAAACCTAGCTCTATCATAGTATTCCTTTATTATATCGAAATGAACATTAACCATTGAGAAATTTAATAAAATACCATGTGTCACCGAACTCATGTTATTTGAAATAGATTATAGTCATACATTTGTGACCTACAAAAACTGTTGTTAGGTAATTCATTCATCGCATGCAAACATGTTTATGAAAACCTCATTGTACCATACTCACTATGCTATTTTTATGAATGGAGGCCCTACTTAGGGTGTGCTAACCAATTGTGTACTGAACTTTTTTTTTAACAAATTAAGTTTGTAAATTTAGTCCACAAACTTATTAAGAAGTGCTTATTTTAGAATACTTTAGGATTCATCAATCATTGCATAACAATAATTGTTTGCTTCAGTAAACAAAATATGTTCATTCTCATCAATTTTTAGTGTGAAAACTAGATTACACTTTAATTTGTAATCAATAGTTTTTTTTTATTATTTTACTGACATTAATAAAATGAAAATGTAATAATATATAATAGCATTTAATCTATACTAAGTTAATATAATAAAGCTGAAGAGTATTTTTGATTGTTTGTTTGTTTAAACACACTAATCTCTGGAACTACCAGTTGGATTAGAAAAACTCCATACATTTCAGTACAACGGTACTCAAAACTGATGTCATGCTAGAGTATCAATTTATATGGGGCATTTTCAACACTCTGACTTTGACCACCTCTGGACTTTTCTAGTGCTCTAATGACAATTGGTCTCATATAGATATTTGATCCCTACAAAAAACATGATCAAAGGACATCTTAAAAAAAAGTTGTCATGTAGCCTATTAAGCGATTACTACATGCACCAACTGGGAAATTTTCATAAACTAGTTAATACCTTCGCTCACTGGTAAAAAATTACAATGAAATGAATTGTTATAATAGGATGCGCGTCCCTCGCGAGAACCAATGGGTTAAAGTGGATTATTATTTTATCATAGGCACTATCATGAATTGAGAAGCTAGTACAGTAGTACCCAATTAATATGGCTTACCGATGTACCTGCGCAGAAGATACATTTTCAAAGATTTCTGCAGGGTCGGCAACGCGCGAGTGACTCCCCTGGTGTTGCAAGCGTCCATAGGCTACGGTAACCGCTTACCATCAGGCGGGCCGTATGCTTGTTTGCTACCTAAGTAGTATAAAAAAATAATAAAAAAAAAAACCCTATTGGTCGGCAGCTGCCGCCATGTTAGTTAATCTTCGGGTCCAAACTTTCTTTTCTGTGCGAACGAAGATTCACGACGCGCCATATAAGTTGGGTAATACTGTACATACCCTATAATTATTGGTCCCAAATTACAGTCCACAAATATTATGTGATATCATGTGATATTATTATTTATTTCTATTTTTATGTTTTTTTTACTGGTTTTCAGGGTTCCGTACCAAAGGGTGCCAATTGGGACCCTATTACTAAGCCTACTCTGTCCATCCGTCTCGTCTGTCAGTGGGCTGTATCTCATGAACCCTGATAGGTAGACAGTTGATATTTTTACAGAATGTGTATTTCTATTGCCGCTATAACAACAAATAATAAAAAACAAATATAATCAAAAAATGAAAGGGGCTCCCATACAAGAAACGTTTTTTTTGCATTTTTTTGCCATGCCTTCATTTCATATGAAAGTTGAGTTAGTTATTATTATATGGAACCCTTCGTATGAGTCTATACATACATAATCACACCCAGGCTCATGACATACATTAATGCATGTCCTGTATGGGAATCGAACCCACAACCTGCAGCACGATAGGTGGAATCTTAACCAACTGCTCCAAATGGCCCGTCTGTATGTGCTCATTATGGATATGATAACACTGTTTTGTAGAAAATAGCTAGGATAAAAATTATTGTCAAAAAGGTAGAAAAAAAATCTGAACTGAGATAAAATGGGTTAGAGTAATAAGTCTTATTTAGAAATAACTATACGACGAAATAATAAGTCGTTAGCTGTTAGATTATCGTATCGGTCGACACGTAAATAGCAAAATGTATGAGGACTCACCGAAAATGGCTACAAACTTGGTAAATGCACTGACTCGACAATCACCTCACAAATGGAACGTGAGATAGTTTTTTACACCATCAATTTCCCGTACGAATACACTTTCCAACAGCTTTTACTATTACGGCCCCCTACTAATGCAAGTAGGTAGTACAAACGCACGAAAAATACTCGACTGACTGACGTACTATTCTACGCGTAGGGAGCGGTCGAATTCTAATCTTTGACGATAAACAAGCAACAAAGATTGTGATGAATACACACTTACACACAATTAGAGCACCAAATAATGTCACTTAATTCAATCCGCATACGAAAATCCTATCACATATCACCATGAAATTATAATTTGGGCGACAACGAAGCGAAATCGTCCCTCCTCCCTTCACTCGCCGTAAATTAATCATAGACAAAACCTTTTTGTTTTTTTTTTTCGTTAACCTTATTTTATTACGCCGGCAACATTCATAGGTCGCTGAAGCATAAACAAGATATACGCATCATGAAATCAATATTTTTATTCATATTCTTTTTATGATGAACTAAATCCTAAATAACTGCTGTCTTTAGATAAGTTTTCTTTGTTTGCTTTCAGATAAAGAGAATTACGCTAAAACGATACACCCCGTATCTATATGTATAAAATGGATGAATAGTCGAAACAACAAGATCTTGGATGTAGGTAGACAATGGTGTAGATTCTGTTGTAAATCGCACTAAACTAATTTTAGTCACATCTCATCTCTTTCTTACGAACATCATTGAAAAAGGATAGAACATATTTTAAGGTCTCAAATTAATCTTTGCCGTCTTATTTTGCGTGTATTTAGGCGTGACCGCGATAGATGGCGACTAAATTTATATTGAAAACAAGCATTGGACTAATTTGACAGGACTAAATTTCTTACATCCTTTTCGTATGTTCTTTGTTAGAAAGAGACATAGTGACATTAAAATTAGTTTAGTTGTGAACAACAGAATCAGGGCCATTGGTGCCAATTCTGTTGTAAATAAACGCACTAAACTAATTTTAGTCACATCACATCTCTTTCTTACAAACATTATTGAAAAAGGATTGAACATAGTTAAAGCTGTCAAATTAGTTTTTGCCGTCTTCTATCCTTTTCTAATGTTCTTTGTTAGAAAGATATATAGTGAGACTAAATTAGTTTAGTTGTGAACAACAGAATCAGCACCATTGTCTGACACCTACAAGGTTGCGACAGGCAGGCCACAACCGCAAGGTATTGATTATGGAATGTAGAGGAAAGGTGTTGCAAGCGTCCATAGGCTACGGTAACCACTTACCATCAGGCGGGCCGTATGCTTGTTTGCTACCTTACTAGTATAAAAAAGGGAGCACAAACTCTAGTACAAAAATAGTTGAACGGATGAGACGGAGACGAAGAGAAGTACCTACGCCAAGAATCTTAACATTCTTGACCTACGCTGAGTTACAGTACAGTGTTGCCAGATAAAGCAGTTTTTTTCCGCAGACTTCAAAACTGGTGTGAAAATACGGTAGATCTACTGTAATTACAGCGTATCTGGCAGCACTGTACTCAGTGTATTTCACTAGATTTCACTCTGTAAACAACGGCGAGCTTCTTTTCACACCCTGTTGCTTCTTAAACTTCACCAATTTAACACCTTTTAGGGGATACTTGGATGTATGGAGATTGTTCTCCTTACATCTATACTCCATAGTTTCTGCTCTAATTAAATTTAAAGTTTTTACACATAGGTAAGTTTAATACAAAGAGTATAAAAAAATATTTGACACGTATTTGTTCTATTGTCAATCAAACAAATAATTTGTGCAAATGGTGTGTTGAAGATCTACGTGACGTCATGCTATGGTACACTTCTTTTCACAAACAAGTGACGTCACGAGCCCCCACTCCCCAACTTTGACGAGTTTTATCCTTGTCAACTGTCTGACGGACAAATTGTTTTTTGCCCAGGCCACATCCTATTGAAAATATTTTACATAACGGACGATATAACTTATCTCTGTCATTTAATATTGGTGAGACTGAAGTAGAAATAGAGGCCTGTGAATGGTAAAACCATGGACGTGTATCCGAACATACATTTTCGATTTGTGTTATAGTGATTGATCATAAATTATGTACAGCTATGATTAGTTTACTAAATTCAACATCGTATTAAATCGCTATTAAAGTCTACTAAATATTAAACCTAATTAATTTTATTATACATTTTATTTCATACTTTTTTACCATTTGCAATTAAAATTAAAACGATTATTGGTAAAAACAAACATTATTCATCCTCCCTTCAATAGAATACATAACGAAAAATAATTCAAATCTAAAGTAGTAGGAATAGGGATGGGCAGGGAATGAAAAAAAATGGGAAGAAAAGAAAAATACGGGAAAGAATGGATAAATACGGGAAAATTCCCGAACGGCGGGAATATACACAAGTGGCTTTTTGTACCTAAAAAAAATATTTTTAGATGCTTTTGATTGTTATTTTAATCATACTCGCTGTTGTATGTACCTACATTACCTACGCGCGGACCCACGCGGACCTTGTACGAGTATCACACTTCCCGACTTCGAGTCGAACGAGTATGTACCACCACGGCGGCGTGGGAATTGTGTGGGACCGCCGCCTGTCCACCACAACCAAAAGAAGAAACCTTTTATAAAAACGGCAACGCCCGCTCATACCCCCTGCCCCTAAGACTCCAGGAAGAAGAAATCATGTGGTCCCCGAGTGCCAAGTACCTGGGGATCACCATTGACAAAGGACTGACCATGAGGCATCACGCCAAGAACATCATCGGCCAGACCAGGAGCTCCCGCGCACAACTGCGTCCAGTATTGTCCTCTCAGCGCATCCCTTTGAGGGTGAAACTCGGGGTGTTCAAAACTTACATAAGAAGTCGACTAACTTACGCTGCCCCCGCCTGGTATGTACTCACAAGTGAGTCTACCAAGGGGCAGCTGCGTGCGCAGCAAAGCCTTACACTGCGCACGATAACGAACGCCCCGAGATACGTCAGGAATACCACAATCCAGAGGAACCTGCGGATCGAGACCCTGGACGCCTTTATCGCCCGCCTCGCAAAGAAGATGTTTGAGCGCGCAGACGGCTCATCCCTGGAACAAATCCGGGGACTGGCCCCGTGGCGCGCTCAGCCAACTAATCGCAAGGCATTCCCGCGTGACCTAGTCGCGGAGGATGACGATAAGAAAGCCGAGGATGTGATGCCTCCATAATCAAAGCGCCGCCCGTTTTTCCACCGGTGACCGCTCCTGCTGGGCCTCCACTGGTATCGCCAGTGGTCTCACCTGGTAGGGCGGACCGTACGGGCAGCGACCATCAAAGAAAAAACCTCAACCAAACTGATTTCTACTTCCGGACTTGACAACCTATTCCAACAAGAGCTACCATACAAAAAGCAATCCCAAGGACCCGCCCGTTTTGACGAGCGGCGATAGACAACCCTAAGAAAGGGGTTAGCCCCGGACTTGGCGCCCCATGCCCCACCACCACTGTGTTATCATCACAAAAAAAAAGTTTTTTTATTGTATTATATGTGTATGACCCTACTAAAAATCTTGTTAAATATTATTCAAACGATTTTGTTAAGGTATCTCTCGCTATATACGCAAAATCTAGTAAATGTGACCATTTGAGTATTTTCCCAGCCAATGGGAAGATTCCCGGGATTTTTCCCACCAAATTGGAAATTTACTCGAAGTTGGATTTATTCCCGGGAACAGACCCAACCGTAAATAGGAATAATCAAGATATTTTTTTTTTACTTAGCAAACTCTTGTTTTTAGACACAAACTACTAAGATACTGCGTATTTTTTAGACGAATCTACACATTTCACATCATAAAATAGGTAGGTAAATAATAAACTAAATATAAACACTTCTGCTTTGCGGCTGATGCTTCATAAACAAATAATATAGGTTGAGTTATTTTAACTATGAAAAACAACTAGTGTTTCTGTGGTTCTATTCTATGTTATGTTCATATTTTTAATTCCTTGCGTCTATTAATTAACCAGTCACGATACAAATTAGAATATTCAGCGATGCTTAGTTCCTTTTCTTTTTCGTGAGATATTCATAAACATTATCTGTATGCATATGATACTAATATTATTCTAAATATAAAAGCTAATTTAATCGCTACACTTATTTTATTTTATCAGATCACATAAAAATGTTAGTTGTCAATAAATTATTCGACTAATATGAAAGAATGTATCGATGTGGCCCATCGCTAGTGTTGTGCACATATATGTATGTTGTGTTGTGTGTGCGTGGTGATTTGTGTTAATGCTGATAGAAAGAAATTAATAAAATCAGGTATATTTTGACGATGAAACTTACATAAATGTGAAGAAACGCAGTGTTTTGTGTTATCAAGTGCTAGTGAATCCGTCGGGAGGCGGTAATCGTGTACGTTTTATACGCTATTTGTGGATTCTGGATCTCGTCGATGTACCATAAACAAAAATGTCAGCGATCCCGATTTTTTGTTTCTCGCTGCATACCCATCGTTATACCCTAATTAGATCACACGAATGATATAAAATAATGGTAGACGCTTTCTCCGGCGGTATCATCTCGCTCGAACGGCGTTCCCGAGGCAATAAATCGGCCATAGTAAACGTGCTTCTCGTGTGCTCAGGCCCGTCTACACCCGACCTATCTCATTGTTTATGTATAGAGAATAAGACGGGAATTTTTATGGGGTTTCGCGGTGTATTCTCGTTTTAATTGAATATCTGGATACGATCAGGGGTTTGCCTCGGCTCGCGGCGGTGGCGGGGTGGCTGCGTACCGTCGGCGTCCCCCCTACACTCAAGGTTTTTCGAGATCTCTATTTATAATAATCTCTCGATCATTTGGTGCAGCATAATGACATTCTTGTAATGAAGTGCCGTACTGTGGATTTGTGGGACATGTGCCAATTATTGTACCCCGTGACGAAAACTCGTCGTGTCTTAGTTTTGTATGTATACAATAGCATTGCAATGCTGTTTGTATGTGAATGATATTCAAACTACATGCTAACAACATTTTGTGACATTAGACTCCAGCCCTTGCAAAAAGAATCTTGATTGTCACTTGTAAACAGGTTAGAGACAATTCCAGTTCCTTGAAGCTTCATGTATGATTAAAAGTAATAATTTCTCTAGTAAACTATTTATGACATGCTTGTGAACATTACTTGATGAAACTCTATAGTTATCTCTTGTTGGTGATGCTATCAAGTATTGTCCCATGGATTTGTTTACATTGAAATCTTCAATAAACCTAATTTTGCATTCAGCTGAATAAGGTAAGGGAAATACATACTCTATATTATTTAATAGACAGGACATTATTTTATTTTAATTTATTCATGTCATCCAGTGGTTAAAATTTGGACAGGTATCAAGTCAAAGCCAAATCAAAATTGAACCTTATTTCAACCAGGCATGGATGATATTGCCATTAATATATCAGTTCATCTGTTTTTCTATTAGTAATAGTTTATGTACTCGCCAATTCACTTCTAGTCATACTGTTCTTTCTTTCGGCCACATACTCAGTTGTTGCAGTGAGATAGTTGTCAAGTGCAAGCCAATCTAATCTTAAAAATATCTTAGCTAGTAGCTTTAATCCTCTGCTGGCTGACTAGTATTTTGGATTACCTAGTCTTCTTGATTTTTTTATAATTGTATTGGTATGTTGTGGGTTCCTTGACAGCTTGGATCTTTGGAGTCCTCCAAGCTTGATTGGTTGTTACTACCATTGCTCCTGGCTCATGACACTTAAAAGCAAGAGGTAACATATAGTGATAGAGTGCCATGATCTATTTTTATTATCAACATGAATAAAAATATTAAATAAATATAATTCAAACCTTATTTTAATTTAATACACCATTTAGATGACTCTTATCAGCTGTTATTATAACAAATCAACACCTACACCAGTAACATTGAATAAGTACTTGAATGAATAAAACCAAGTCATTAATTATCTAAAAATAGTTTTATAATTATATTATACAAATAGCAATAGTTTCCTACTCATTAATTATAAATAATGTTAATTAAAACACTGATGGAACTTTGTTTACAATGTTAAGAACAGGCTAGCTAGAATAACAGAAAAAAGTCTGATGACTATTCCTCATACTGGCATCTCATGAGAATTAAAGATGAAGTTTAAAAGTAATACAAACAAACCAACAAATATTACTGCCATTGTTACTCTTTTGGTGTCAGTAAATAAGGTGTACAAGAATTTTAAAATATTATATAACAATGTGTATGTATTCAAAGTTACAAGGTTACCTTGGTAAAAACAATTATTTTGGGAAAAAATACATGATTACAATAAATGTATATTTTTTGGGTAATTAATTCCAAGCTGTTAGTCATTATATTGTTGCTAAAAAATACAACATAGTAATATCTAGGAGAATACTAAATTAAAGAGTTATCAAAATCAACAACAACTATGTAAATCAATTGATGAGCGTTCTCAATGACATATTGATAAAAACATTTGTTCCATTATTTTTTTAATGTTCTCTTCTATTTAGCTTTAGCAACAAATGATTATTTGTTTTGTTTGTGTGTACAGTCAAGTTGGCGAAGGCACGCAGGGGTATGATCAAGGAGAAGGAGAAGGGCGGTGGAGCCCGCCTCAAGGACGAGCCCAGTGATCCTGCTGAGCCTGGTAAGTGTGGCATTTTGTTTATTTACCATTAGGCAAAAAAGTTCAAATTGTTGTACCCCAAAAATGCATCTTAATTGTAATTTTTAGACCATGATCATTGATCATAAGTACTGTTGTGTACACATAGATTGTCACAATTTTTTTAATATTTTCTAAATAAGTATCTTACTTATAAGTTTACTAGCTGGTCCCCGCGGTTTCACCAGCATTCCCGGACTAAAAAGTAGCCTATAATATTCGGAGATAATGTAGCTTCTTATTATAGTTTTTTTTTATAATCCAACTAGTGGATTCAGAGGAAATTTCTTGAATTTATTTCTTTGTTGTCTTATTATGTTTATTTTTAACTAAGCATATTTCACAACTTCTGTTTAAAATTATTTTTCTTTGAACATAAGCTTAAAAATAAATGCACAAACATACAGAAACAAGCTTTTGAATTATAAAATGTTGTTTTCATTTATATTTATGTGTTGCCTAGATATAGCAAAGTAACACTGCAAGAGACTTAATACAATCAAATAAAAAATAGGCATACATTGAACATTACATATTTAAAATGATTCTGTGGATTGCATAAATTGGTTAAGTTTTGGAGGTGAAATTAGGGTAGTACAAAATTTGGTTTCCATTACTCGCCTGCCATGTCTGCCTTAAATTAATTTTATTTTTGTGTGTGATGTTTTTTTAATCATAATAGGAAAACAGTATGCTCACGGGAAATTCTCTTATGCTAAAGCTATATTCAAAATTACACAGCTAACAACTAGAAAAAATTAAATGCAAACAAAGAAATACTCTTTTACAAACAAAATAAATGCAATACTATTTCAGATTTTAACTGCTAAATAAGACCACCTACATACTTCTGAATAAAGTAAAGAATATTTTTCAAAAAAAACTTTTAATTGTTTTCCACATTGACTCCGATTGTTTGGTACGTTATATAGGGTTGTCAAACAGTGATTACTAGGTCATAATTTTTTTGAATTAACAAATCTGAAGGCATTCACAATAATTAATATAATTACAAAATCTAATTTATTTAGCACTATTAGGTAAAGTACTTAAATTAATTAAAGTATTATTTTCTAATTAATCTAAAAGTAAAAAAAAAGTTTTTAAGTTGTATGATAGATAACATGCATTTCATTTTTTTAATGAATAATAAATAATTAACAAAAATATTATCAGTCAAATTTACAGTTGAAATCCAGAAAAGATTTATCAATCAAACAATCCACGTAAAATTCTATCCAAATCTTATTTATCTTATAATCGGATTTTAAGTAATCCATGCTTGTGTTACTTAGCAGCAACAAAATAAGAGGTTCCAAGGTTGAAAATATAATAATGTCGTATTTGCGTGAAAACTGTATACATTTGCAAAGTTGATAAGTTTAAAAAAGTATCTGAAGATTAGATGCAAACAAACAAACAAATGTGGAAAGTGCACGTAAATTTAATATGTATGTAGCATAAAAAGTGGCAACCCTATCCTGTGTGATGCGAGGGTGAAAGCAACACAACATAGAGCAGCGGTGCATGTAATGCATTCATCTCATTTATTATCTTGTAGCGAACACTGTTTGACTTCAACACGGTTAATTAGCACTGAAAAATTACTATGGAGCCACTAATCATAGAAAAAAAATCATCCTACGATCTATTATTGATGCGAAAGTAGTTGTGTATGTTTGTTACAGTCAGGCAGTTATGGCGGACATGGATGTAATTTTATTTGGTACAACGATTTATATGGTGCATCATGCATAATGTACATAATAATTAGGTACAAACCAATAACCCCCTTCAGACCTGCTCGGTTGTCATTTCGGTCAATAGTAACGATTATATTTCTTTAAAAGCTGATGGTATGTCGGAAGCAGTCTTCATTTACCCCGATCTATGATCTGTCAAAGGGGTTGGAAGATTTTAGTATGGAGCCTGGCATTCCTATCATTCCGCCATTTTAATTTTATTTCAAAATGGCATCCACGGATGACTTATATTAAAATCGATAGCTGACATCAATACAATCAAGAAATATTCTGTGGCAAAACCTCGTAAAATTTGACAGACCATGGTACTGCGTAAGTGTGGCGTAAGTCTGAACGCGAAGATCTCACAACTTTGAAAACGGTCTTCTTTCTACGATTTATTATATTCATGAAAAACGTGAATATCAAACGAAATAAGAAAGCCATCCATTTACTCGTCCGGTGACAGGCTTGAGGTCTAAATGTAACTCCAGTATAATGAAGTTCATTAAGATTGACTTACGCGGTAGTCTCGCTGATCCCGCATCCCGATTTGGACCCTTTTAGACTACCCGATCGGTATGTCATCTGAATCGTAACCGCAACCGGACTCAGAATAACCCTAAATATCAATCTGACAGCCCCATGAAGTTCATACAACATAACTCTCATTTGACTTCGCCGTGGTCAAGCAAAAAACCGGCGTAAATAGTTCCAAGCACCTTGTATGACAGTATTTCGTGTATTTAATCCAATCTCTTCGGACCTCATTCTTAACATGCACTCAGTCTATGCATTATTGATGATATTAATTCACACGATACACCGAGATATAAAGTTATAGGATTTTGAATCATAATCTTATTGTAGTAAGACTTATATGTCGTAAGTATTTAGGATACCTTAAATTAAAGCCTGCTACGTCCCTTGGTGTTAGTGTATTTAGTATTACATCTTAATTTATGTAATTATACACAGCTGATTACTTTCGGAAGAGCCATGTCCAACTATGTTCTAAAATGTTTTGAATTAATCGAATAATTAGTGAGGAAGGTCGCCAGAGCTCGTAGGGTCGGTATCACGTGAGTGAGGCCTCGTGTGTTGCAAGCACAGATATCGATAACCGCTTACTATCAAGCGGGCCATACGCATGTTTAATCGACTTATTAGTATAAAAAAAAATTCGTGGCTTTATGGCGTTCTATTAACGTTCTCTGCCACCCGTTCTGTAAGGAAGTAGAAGATTTCACTCTACGGTCCGTATTTTAGCAGTCCAGTCTCTAGTCAAGTTTTGTGTCAATATTAAAACAATTCAATTTGGAACCTTTAACAAAGATAAAGGGTTAATTGATTTTCTCGTTTTATAATACAACACTAATACAATAGGTTTGATTTCTGGGTAAAAAATATCAGTTAGATTACCAAACAATATTGGAAACGTATTTTTTGCTTTATCAAATCAAATCAAAAAATTACAAAGATAAAGCGCGTCACAAAGATAAATCGCGTCAAAGTTCGGGACTGGGGACTCGTGACGTCACTTTTTTTTTAAATCAAAAGTGTACTATGGCGTGACGTCACGCGAAACTTCAACACTCCATATCTTAGTAATATTTAAGGTTCCGATCCACAGAAGAAAAAAATACAAAAAAAAATGGAAATGTATTCGCATTTTATCTATAGACAAAGTTTACGAGATCTATAAACAGCTACTTATACCTTGTGGATTGTACTACACACACATGGCAAATAAATGAATATAAATTTGAATTATCACAAAAAAAATATCTCGTCAGTTTTGCTGCAATTTTGGTTAAACGAATATCTGACTATTGTGTATCGTTTTTCGGAGTAAACGCTCTTGCCTAAAAAAAGGGTACGAAGTTTGACATAACTCTTATACATGAGTATATTTCCACGACTTCTCCTGTTATAAAATAGCACAACTTTGTGCCCCATCAATTTTAGAACATCATTAATTTATTTAAAAAAGCTATCGTTACAAGAAAACTGTACAAATCGAAATTTTTAATAGATGAGAGCAAGAGACAACTTACAAAAATGGTGTTTCAGGAGCGTTCATTTCGTTCTTCCGTTCATAGTAGATCTCGAATCTCACAGATGTTTTCCTTGACCGAAAGCTCATGCTAGGATCGACCACTCATTTATTATCATTTAAAAATGCTGTAGACTACTATAAGTCATTATGTAGAATTTAAAATATACAATGGTACCGCTAGGCCATGGGTCGCGGCCCCCGTCAGCGTCGCTGCCCACCCCGGCGGCGCTGAAGAAGGAGCCCGACGAGCCCCAGCACCGGGTGAAGTTGGAGCCCCACACCCAGTCCGGGGGCGAGGACTCCGCCGCCGACCTCGGCGTCGACGGCATCAAGACTGAAATTGACGGCCTTATGGATAGTGACGGTTCGTGTTAAAATATAGATAGTATCAAAATTATGTCATTATTTACGCTTCTTCCATTCAGACCTGTCATATCAGCATTCTCTTATAGTATCATCTTTCACACTCCATCTCCTTCTTAGGACTCTTCTTCCAGTATATTCCACTTAAAATTCAGGACTCTTAGTTATATGGCTTTCATCCCTCCTATCATGGACATGTCCATACTATGATAAAGATTATATCATATCATTTATTTATAAGAATTATTTTATAATCGGGCTTTTGTTAAATACTATTGAATAATGGGTAGGATAAAATAAGGATGATTGATGGTAGTTATTACAACAACAATTTGGTTTTATAAACTCTATGACTGACAGAAAATGTTATAAGTAATAAGTTAATTTGATTTACACAGGTGACCCCACAAAATCTCCGTCCTGCGAACTGGGCGGGCCGGGTTCTTTGAAATCAGAGCGTCTGTCTTCAGACTCCAACGACATACTGGACCCACAGACTGGCCTAAGGGGTTCGTCGGGGAGTCTACAGGTAAAATATTAAATTTTTGTGGCACACTACTGCTTTATTTTCAATTAATTAAAAAATCATGTTTTACCAGATACATTTGATTGTAGGTATAAACCGTTCCATTAAAGAAAAGATTCTAAAATGGTGGTAATAATGATGCTCTCACTCATATGTTAGTCATGTCTAGAGTAACTCACAGGGTTGTACTGAATCCAAAAAAAATGGGTCTAAGATCGGTATCATTGGCAAAAAAAAACGATCTGATGAATTCTTTTCCATCTTATTTTTTTTTCTCTATTCTAGGATGGTAATCAAAACTGCCGCAATCCAAACGGCGGTCCAGAAATGGGGTCCTGTCGTATGGGAGGCGGCGGGGGGCCTATGGGGCCCGGAGTGTCAATGGGGCCTATGTCCGCCAGTGAAGCGCAGACCCTGCCCTCCAATGTGATCAGCAAGCAAGCTGGCAGCATGGAGGTAACATTGACGATAAGCCCAATTCACAACAAACATACTTTTATTTTAGAAGTTATCGTCCCACGCTAAACTGTTTGTTTCAAGTATGTCAATTTATGAAGCAAGGATTTCGGTAAAAATATGACAAAAAACAATCCTAGGAAAGTAAATTACCTACTTGAATCTGTAGCGAACCACTACATAATGAAGTTCACACGCCGATAGATAGATGGCGTGGCGCCACATTATCTAGCATCGCGCTTGCGAAGATTTCTCGGCTTTCAAAATCAAAAAGTCATTTATTCAGTTTAGGCCCTAGTAAGGCACTTAACGTTACATTGGTATATAGAGTTGAATTTACCACCGGTTCGGAATACACTTAAACTGAGAAGACTCCGGCAAGAAACTGCATATATACAACTGTCCGACATGTACAGTTGGACCGCGGTCCCCAGGCATGATGACCCAGCCTGGCGGAAGATCTTCCCTTTTAAATGGAGGTGTCATCCACCCTGCACCTCCATAAATCTATCAATATTGTGTGTTAATGAATTAAGAAAAATTTACGACAGTAAATAAAACCACGTAAAGTACTTATAATAATAATAATAAAATTCATTTATTCAAGTAACAAGACTCAATATTGTTAGTAGGTACACCTTATTATCTATATGTTAGTAAGTAATAATATTATGATTTAGATTTATTCCATAATACGAACAAATTTTAATGTGGGACCAACTTCGAAATCGCAATAAGAAAGCAGCTATTTCATACAAAAGGGAAGTTGTATGAAACAGCTGTTTTTTTTTCGTATCCTTCCTGTATACATACTTTCATTTCCTAGGTAAAGTTTGAGCTGTACGCTGTTTACAGTACATGGAATATGTCTATCAGTCAGTTTACCTTTTCGTTAAACTAAATTGTATCTTCAATGTACATGATATGGTCGTTATTGGTTTGTGCTACTATACAATTTACTAAAACGTCGATGTCCTCTAGCAGCAAAGCCAGATCTTCGTGTTTTCGACACTGCTGGCAAACAAAGGAGCTGAGGCGGTCATTTCTGGGCAGCACCACTCAATTATCGCATATCATTGTGCGCAGCCAGGCACTAAGAAGTATTTGGAGGTAAATATTCCATGGAGTATAAAGGATTTGCTTGATCTTTTTTTTAATCATAAAATTGTATGTGTTGTGCCTTCCGCACTAGTCATACTTTTTTTTTGTTAATGTTTGTATATTTCTATAATATTGTGCATGATATTTTTTAAACTGAGATTGATAGATGAACCATCATCATTAATTTGTGTTTATTTTTCTAGAAACACCCACTAAAAATGGGACAGTTTAACAAACAAAGCCCTGCTCAGTGGCTCAACAATCTTGCAATGGCCAAATCCCGGGGAGCGATGCGTGGCGGTCCCAACATGATGGGCGGGCCCAACCAGATGGGCCACATGATGGGCGGGCCCATGGGACCCAACATGGGCCCTATGGGTCACGGCGGCATGGGACATATGGGTCCTAACATGATGGGCCCAAACAGAATGGGTGGACCAGGGAACCAAATGATGATGATGAAAGGTGGTCCTGGGCAGATGGGTCAGATGGGGCCTGGGATGGGACCTATGGATGGGTTTCCAGGGGGCACCCCGTCCTGTGGTGTCATGGACGGCCTCGGTGCTGATGGTGAAATGCCCTGGGACACCGTAAGTATTACAATAATTTTCTCTGTTACAATTTCGATCAAAATGGTTCTTATTTAAGTTTTATGTGATATAACAAACTTTCATTTAGTAAATCTGTGTATTGTAGGTCGCACGTCTTTCCCGCAATGTTTGTTTGACCTAAAAGCTTTAATATTTTAATATATTTTTTCTCGTGCCCTTATTCTCTTAGCCACGTTAAACTGATATTAAACTATACATTCAGCATATACATTCGCAATGAGTGTCAGTTATAATTATAATGTTTAAAAACACTTAATAATTGTATACTTGAGAGACGCGCACGAATCTCGACATTTCGTTCATGCATATTTTTATCGAAATTTTAAGCCATTAGCTATAGGTATCTGAGAATCAACTTTTCTACCACCAAAGTATTTATTTATTTTATTATTTCATTACAAATATAAAAAAGCAGTTATTTGATCACCCACCTACCTAACTACATACTTACTGGTTCAAAATGCCCCAATGAATTACAGAAAAACCCCTCTGTAATGTCGAATGGCATGTCGAACGGGCCCGGACTGCCGGCGTGCTCCGAGGCGGGCCCGGGGCCGGCCTCCGACCCGCCGCAGGGCCACCCCGACTCCGACCAGCCCTGCCAAGGTGGGCCTAAAGGTACACATTTATTTGACACCAGAAACAACTGTTACTCAAGGGGGGTACACAACAAAAAGTATATAACCCGTTGGTTCTCGCGAGAGACGCGCGTCCTATTATAACAATTGATATCATTGTTATATTTTTAACCGCGAGCCAAGCGATTAAAAAAGAGACCGCTTTTCATTTGGATTATACTACACTTAAAATAAACTGTAGTAAAATATTCACCATATTATGAACACACTTGACTTCCAGCTAAATATCTGAATAGTCAGATCGAAAAAAATATGTTTACAGTTTACAGGTTTTAATCTGACTTCTCAAATAAGGGATTACTGTACAGTATTACCCAACCAATATGGCGCGTCGTGAATCTTCGTTCGCACAGAAAAGAAAATATGGCCCGACGATTAACGAAAGAATGCTTTAAACTTACAATCAACCTTAGATCACTACTATTAGGTTCATAATACACTGCAGCTATTAGTTCCGTCTCACTCGCAAGTCACGCCCCTCCGCACGGCGCGCGCTAACATGACGGCAGCTGCCGATTAATAGCGTTTCCCGCGCTTTGAAAATGTATCTTCTGCGCAGGTACATCGGTAAGCCATATTAGTTGGGTACTACTATAATAGATAACATACTCGAACAATCACTAAAACTCACACATTGACCGTAATAAAAAAACTTAAATTACATATTAAAAATAAATATATGTGACAGGTGTTAAAATACCAGATGAGAATCTAACACCGCAGCAGCGCGCACACCGCGAGGAACAACTCGCCACAATACGCAAAATGCAGCAGATGTTATTCCCAGAGAGTGGCGGGAACAACCCCAACCAGGGTCCAGGCGACGGATCACAACCCCCAAACGATATCAACCCGCCGAACTCCTCTGCTAACATGAACATGTCCTTTCCACCCATGTCCACCCATGGAATGGGGCCAAACGGACCCATGGGATCAGGCCCTAATGGACCCATGGTTTCCATGTCTAACAGCATGAATTCGGGACCCAGCTGCACAATGGCCGGCCCGATGGGGCCAAACGGACCTATGGGTGGACCAATGGGCCCCGGACCGATGGGTCCAAATGGCCCTATGGGTGGACCAATGGGAGGTATGGGTGGCCCAGGGGGGATGGGGATGGGTGGGCACGGTTCACTAGGGCCTAATGGGATGATGGGTCCAAACGGTCCCATGATGTCAGGAATGGGTCCTAACGGCCCTATGGGTCCGATGGGCCCGTGCGGTATGAAAGGTATCAGGGGATCATGTGGGGGTCCCGATATGAAGACTATGTGTACAGATATGCATATGGGAAGAGGATGTGGAGGGCCTATGGGAGTAAGTCAATTCTCAATACTTTGTTTACTGTATTTTGTGAACAGGTTATGTATTAGGAAATAGTATCTAAAATGAGTTTTTATGTTTCTAGCGGATGCCAAATCCAATGGGAGGAATGGGTGGGCCTAAACCGTGCATGATGGGTGGACCGCACATGGGACCCAGAATGATGCCGGGACCTAATCTCAATGCTATGAATGGTAACTAGTTTTTGTCAAACCGTATACATTTGAACATTTTAAATTGCCTTTTGTGAATTATTTGAGTGAAGAGATAATTAGTTTGTGATGGAGATGTATTAATGAAAACGACTATTTTATTTGGCCATATAGGTGGTATCATGATGGATGGCAGCATGCTGGGCGGCATGGTGCACGGCGACTGCGGGCCCGACCACCACGGCATGCCGGTCAACGGGCCCATGTGCGACGAGTACGGACGCGGACGCAATGTCAGTATATCTCACTCACTCACTCTTACACCATCTTTTTTGAAAACCTTCTACGTTTTCAAAAAAGTACTCACCAATATAAAACTTTATACATTTTAGTCGAACACGTCAACTTTTGTTAAAACAAAATTGAAAATATAGTCAGTTTGTCCAAAAATCATTTAAAAATTTAACCTTGCCGAGTTTCTTCCCAGTTCTTCTCTATTGAAGAGTTTCCTTTGACCTTAATCAATAGCCTCGTAGGGCTAAATAAATGGCTTTCAATTTGTTGAGAACACGTCAGCATGTCCTAAGGATGATTGGTGTGATACCAGTGTCAAACTATACTGTTTATCATTTTATTCTTTACAACAATAATTATCCGTTCTTAGAAATTTAGCTAATAAATTTGCTTATTGTTTTCAAATCTAAATAATGTTGTATGTATACCAGATGGGTCCAGGTGATCCTGGCGGGTTGGGTCCTGGCATGGGGCACAAACCGGGGCTACGCAGCCCTAAGAGCCCCGCTGGCGCCGACATTGACTGGCAGAAGATACACCATCAGTTCTTCGACGACCCCAAATCTATGGACACTGATATGAGTAAGTTCCTAAAATATATTTTCTTTAAAATTTAGTAGCAGTGGCTTTTCTGGTGTAAAAATACCCTATATGGATGATAAAAAAAAAAATGTATTGCGTGATTGTAATAATATTATTTAGGCAACTCAACGTGTATGTTTTTATTTGAAGGTACACAAGTGAAGTCGCCATGCTCAGAGAGAGGCGGATGCCTTCCACCTCCGCCTTATGGTGCTTCGCCCCTACATCGTTCCGCCTCTGTGCCTATAGGTATGTTATATTCAAAATAGGTATTTACAGTTCATATGATTCAGTTATTTATTTCGCAGAACAAAAAAATATGTGTCTTTTGCAACGTACATTTCTGTATAGTAGTACCCAACTGATATGGCTTACCGATGTACCTGCGCAGAAGATACTTTTTGTACATTTTCAAAGCGCGGGGAACCGCTATTGGTCCTACATCGTTCCGCCTCTGTGCCTATAGGTATGTTATATTCAAAATAGGTATTTACAGTTCATATGATTCAGTTATTTATTTCGCAGAACAAAAAAATAGGTGTCTTTTGCAACGTACATTTCTGTATAGTAGTACCCAACTGATATGGCTTACCGATGTACCTGCGCAGAAGATACTTTTTGTACATTTTCAAAGCGCGGGGAACCGCTATTGGTCGGCAGCTGCCGCCAAGTTAGCGCGCGCCGTGCGGAGGGGCGTGACTTGCGAGTGAGACGGAACTAACACCTGCAGTGTATTATGAACCTTATAGTAGTGATCTAAGGTTGATTGTAAGTTTTAAGCATTCTTTCGTTAATCTTTGGGGCCATACTTTCTTTTCTGTGCGAGCGAAGATTCACGACGCGCCTTATCAGTTGGGTAATACTGTAAGATGTTACTTATAACTCTCAGATACGGTTACGGATACGAAATTATTTCGGATATCCGATAGTTTCGGATAGTTTCGGACAGTTTCAGTCACGGATACTTATTAGTTTTTTAGGAAAGCCCGCGACTAGTGTGTCTGCTCGGCTGAGGCAAAAACTTGTCATAACGTGTCTCGGTTAGACTCCGCCCCTAACCGAAATTTAAGTAACTTTTATATCAATTTCGGTTACGGATAGATTTTTGTTTTGGATGTTCGATTGTTTCGGTTACGCTTGCGGAGCTCCATAACGTCCCTGCTCTCCACCACACCACAAATTATTAAACATATAAAAAAAATACACAAAAATTTGGAAAATTGCTGAAGATAACTTATTATTTTCAATCCCTTGTTGAGTCTAGGGTTGCCATTCGTCCAGGTTTCCTCTGATTTGTCCTAGTTTCGAGGGCGTACGGAGTGTTCGGGCGGGGTTTCATTTTATGTCCGGGTTTAAAAGTTTTTAAAATCAAAACTATATTTTATTTTATTGAGTAATTAAAAAAAAACACTGTTCACATGTCTGGGTTCCAAGTACCAAAATCCGGCTTTAACGCTTTTAGTCCTGGTTGCCAGATTTTAGAGATGGCAACCCTACCCATGTCAGAGGTAGCCAGCGAGTTAACATGCTTAAAAAAATTGCCCATTATAAGAAAGAGCACTGTAAATCCATGTTGTTAAATGTGATATTCGCACAGCAACCCAGTCCCCGGGTCACGGCGCGGTACAAATGCCGATGTCGGCGGAGGCGTCGCGCGCCGGGTCCGGCCTCAACAGCCCAGCGCACTGCAAGCAGGGGCCCAAGCAGGACGCGCCAGGTTGGTACACCAACATACTCCTTTACTGCTAAAAATCTATGCTATAGTAATAAGTTACGGAGAGATGAATTCAAAGGACAAAAGTGTAGGGACCATAGAGTTAGAATATTATAGAGCGACTATATTAGAGTATGTGTGCCTTGAAACAAACTGCACGTACAGTCGAGGTCAAAGATATGTCAAATGTAAACATATTTTTGACCTCGACTGTAAATAGTTTGAACGACTAAATACATTATGATGAATGCCAAATTTCACATTTTATATCGATACTTTTACCGAGAACAAATGACAAGGAATCCATATTGACATTTTGTCTGACTGTAAATCAACTGGTGTACGATGTATCTGTGAACGCATCTATATGAAAACTGGCTCACGCTTCGCACAAGATATGTCGTTAATGCTATCACTCTATAATGTTCTTACTCTATGGTAATAAGTAACAGGGATGAATTCAAAGGACACAATTTTAGTGGCAATATAATAAACTCACCAGCAGTGAATTTTGCCCAAACGAAATTATATACATTAGAGCTGTTTTCAGTAAAGACTTTCTCTTCTTTAATGTCAATCTAATGTACTCTATTTAGTATCATTAAAAATACAAAGTCTTGAAAAGGAAACCTTTGCGGAATACTTCTCTTTTGTATAAAATTTCATCCAGTGACAGTATATCTAAATTTAGAAAAACTGTTATATTAGTTGACTTCAAAATATCTTTGAATGAGTGTCTCACGCACATACACGCTATATACAGAAATATTTTTAAAGATAAAGTTATTGAGTAATTGATTGTCCTTTAAATTCATAATTTAATATTTTATGAATAGCGAAAGTTGTCGGTAAGTTTTTTAGATTAAAAAGTCGCATGCGATATTCACTAAGAAGCCATAGTAGTAGAAAAGCATGCAGTTTTTGATCATCTGTGTTAGACATTTTCCCAACCACAATAGACATTTTGTTTATATACACTTCTCATCTAAAATTGGATGCGAAATGTAAAGTTTTTCTTTTTGTTACTTTTATTTTGTTTTCTGTAGTTGTAATACGTATTTTTTGTTTTCCCTCCCCTCCCCCGCAAAACGCTTGACGCTTGAAATCCCAACGTGTGATGAAATAACAACGAATAACATAAATTCAAAACAATTCGGACAAAAAACAATTCAAAAATGAAACGTACACCCTTGACTTGTGACACAATGTGACTTGGCACGTCACAAATTGTACCAAACATTGGATCAAACAAGAAATACTAGAGAAACTAGACGATGGGGTGTTTGTCCGAACTCTCCAATGTTTGGCGGCGCAGCAACAGAAGAACCAACAGGCTGGCTCGCACGGCAAGGAGCCCAGCTTGATGCCCGTGCCCTCGCCGCAGCAAATATCATATCTCAACCAGTTCGAAGGTAACTCACTTAATTGGACGACTGTCGAAATAATTTATGGCTAATTAAATCGGGAATATACTAGCTTTGGCAATGCTATTCGTTACAAACACATCATTTGTGTCTCATTTAAGGTCCCAATTGAATTTGGAACCTGTATCAATGATATTGGGTTTATTTCAGGGGCATGTTTTATGTAGCTACTCTGCGAGTCTGCACTCTGCTGTCTTCAATTCACTTTTCAAATATTGCGGAGTGAATAGTAAAACTGTTTTATGATAAATCTATGACATTTCGCAAACGTGAAATGGTAACGCTCACTCTTCACTCTTCCGAATTTGAAACTTGAGTCTGCGAAGTAAAACATAAATTCCGCTGAAGAGTTCAGAATAGGGACTGCTGAGTCGCAGAGTAGCTACATAAAACGGGCCCCTGATCTCGTTTTATAATACAGGTCTAAGTGTAGAAACAAAGTAAGAAATCGTGAGATATAATAATTGACTTCCACTTTGTTGCAAATGTCACTTCTGTGGATTTTCATTGAAATTACTGTGTAGGTATACCTACTTAGTTATTAATATTGCTGTTTTTAATTTTTAACAAAACAGCAGTTTTTTAAAGCAGTTAAAATACCAACAAACTTTATGCTCTATGGCATTGCTAATTAGTGTTAAATTGCCTAGTGTAGACCCGAAAAATTATTTCATTATACAAATCCAATTGAGTCTAAAGTATTTCATTTTGCTTCTAAATGTTTAATTCATAGAATGAACACAGAAAGATTATCGAGAAAAATGCATATTGCACTTTTGATTTATATGTAACTCGATAATCTTTAAAAGTGGTAATAATTTAACACTTTCACTGTCCAAACAAGAAAGTAATTTATCAGAAACAAAAATATTTTGGTCACTGGAAATGTTAAACTATCTCATTATTTTTCTGGGCTTCAGCACATTGTATAAAATACACCTATTATGATGTGAAACTATTACAAATATGCATTTAGCTGTAGTTATGTGTCTGTGTGTGCGTGTTATACTTCTGTATTTTTGTTATTTGGTGGTGGTTGGTGAAAATGTGCTAACATTGTACCTTCATACTCTATGGCTAATTCGTTCTTTCATCTCACTTTGTTTCGTCCAAATTGTCTATTGTTATTTTACTCTAATATAAACATTTATTTGACATCAGGTCAAGAGTTAACGATACAAAAACAGCCAAACACATCGTTAAAAGACAACGGGCCGCCGTCAAACAATGGAGGGCAAACGCCGCAATCGAATTCAAATCAAAAATCACCAGCCGGGTATGTATTGTAGCTAAAAATTATTTGGGATATATGTTGCCGCTTGATAACGAGCGATGGTTGACATAAACTAAATAATCTTGGCGATTTCCATACATACAATGTAACAAATTAGTGTTTTAAATTACGTTTCAACATGTAAATATATATTACATATTTTGTAAATCAAACATAATTCGTTGGAGCGCTCGTGGTGTAGCATGATTAGCCATTCTTAATCGATCGGTATAGTTAAGCTACCACTGTCGTGGTCAGTACCTGGATGGATGACCGCCTAGTTGTATTTCAAATCGAGCGTTTCCGTGCTTCGGAAGGCATGTAAAAGCATTGGTCCAGTTTATCACTTAATTGTGTTAGTCCTTAAGCTAATTGGAGGTCAACAGTAGGTTGACCGCAAGCCTACCTCGACCGATCCACAGTGGGCACGCGTGGTTGAGTATTGCCCATTCCTTTTCACCCTAATTTGTGAATGAAGGCATTTATAGGCTGACGATGATAATGTTGTTATGTCCAGCATGATGCCAGGCACTCCCG